>QGOD01000108.1:84580-97408 GCA_003313065.1 Sarcodon sp. MG97
ACTCGCCGGTGCGTTGTTAATTAACTCCAGCACCTCAATTCCCTAATATTTTTCGATGTAGCTACCAACATCATTAACATTATAGTTTACTTAACTAACGATGCCGACGAGGAAGATGCTGCGTATGATCTCCTCACCTATTTGCCTTTCGTCACTCACCGCTTTTCTCGTTAGTGTCCCAGTGGGTTATACTCTGACTTGGATAATGTCCCAGCGTATCTTGATTCGTCTCAATGGTACGTAGTTCACCCCTTAGTTCTTGGCACTCTGAATCTGAATGTCAGTTCGTATCTAGACACCTTACGCAGACAGATGCGTGAAGATTTGATTGCTGAAAACGTCGCTCATGCCTTATCCGGCCAGTCAGAGCTGTCGGCTCACGCTGTTGAAGAAGTCAGTCGGGAAGTACGGTCACAACTTCGTTCCGAGAACAATTACAAGTACACTGGACAGGGTAGTGGTAAAAGTGAAGATGATTATAATTCGAATCAATCAAGCAAACAGGTCGATACTCGCAGGGGGGAACGGGTGATAAGAAGGGTGGTCTCTACAGTTAGCGAACCATACCTCGATAGCGTTATCGACCTCGAAGTCGATATCGATGTGAGCGACGGACCAACTATGGGAGTGGGCCAGAGGAGTCAAGGTGACAGGAATTTGGATCAGATTGGTTTAGGGGAGCTTTCGGTTCCGAAGGAGAGTGGTGACATCGATGATGCTAAAAGGTGACTTCTGTCTTCAGGATTTTTTACTACACATGTCCATGTGCTCTCGCGTCGTCTTGCTTTGCTTCTTGCTGTTCATAGTATTTTGTAACTCATTTTGGTTGGTAATTTTCATTATCGCTATGTATTATACTCATATTATAGTTATCATTCACTAGTAATTTGCTCATAGGTATAATATTTGTCGCGTACCTCACAATGCAGACGGGGATACTGTACTGTAGATGTATGTAACCAACGTATCGAACTTGCGGCTTATCAGTTTCGCATCGGAAGCGAATTTTCAGGAGAATTCACAGTAACCCGCATCTACTATTGGAAATAATTTAAGCCGGTAGGAGCAAACCGGAGAGACGGGATGTATGTGGAGCTTATTCGGCGGGCCGGTTACAAATGATCACACCGCGGCAGCATATGCCGGATTATAAAAGCAACCAACCAGCGAATAGCATCAAAATCGGGACGGGGTTTGAAAAAACATTACAGAGAACGTGACAATTTGAAGTGAAGCGAGCCTTAATTCAAAGCCCATTGAAAATTACCGCCGATTCAATGGAGAGAGCCCTTGCTGACGACTTGCATGGAAAAAATAATAATAATGCGTCTTTTCCGTTGTTGCCGTTATTTATTTTCCAAGAGAAACGCAAGAGAGGGAATTGAATCTATAAAGGTCAAGTCGCAGAGGCCGCATGTACTATGAGGGGTAGTATGGCGTCTAAAAGACGCATTAACATGTCATGTGTGAGATCATCATCCCCTATTCAGTCTTTTTTTGTGCTGCATCTTTCGTAAGGAAAAGAGAGTTTTTTACATGTCGCCAGGACACTACACGTACCAAACACCAGCAGAATCTAGTAGACGAATGGTTATCTAACCGACACCTGTTGTTAATTTGGCAGGAATTTCCAATCGAATTCCCCTGTCGTGGCAGGCCGCTGCTGCGTTCACAAAGCAAGAGGCACGCGTACAGCGTCCAGGGCGGAACATTCTCTCACAAGTTGGATCTAGTTCGCCTCACGAAAACAAGGTGTTGCACAGCGGAAAGTTAAACAGAAGAAAGCCTGTCTTGTGTTGTGTGAAAATGTAGTGTACGGAGCACGTAATAGACGACATTCTCAGTTGGTAACGCAAACTGCCGCCGCCCACCGGGCTTACGAACAAATTCGCTACAGCCATAAGAATGTGATAACGAGATAATGGCCACATATTTGTATTATTTGTCCAACAAGATCCTCGGCCACCATGCCTGCATTAGAGGTCATCGGCTTCAAATACTTCCGTTGACCGCGACCATTCTAAATCGCGTGCAGTCTCGAGCAGCTCATTCTGTTCTTGTTGTTCTCTTCAGCTGTGGCGACTTTATGGAGGTAGAACATGTGACATGAAGGCCTAGTGGTCAGGTCAGGAATAACTGCACAGGTGATCAGCGTTCTCAGGCTTCCTCATGCGTCGTACTTCCACTTTGGACGAACTGCATCCAGCTCACCCCACCGCTACAAGAGCCGATGAAGGCTTTATCACTACCAGAAGCCAGAGGA
The DNA here is from genome assembly GCA_003313065.1 of Sarcodon sp. MG97. Lineage (NCBI taxonomy): Eukaryota > Fungi > Basidiomycota > Agaricomycetes > Thelephorales > Thelephoraceae > Sarcodon > Sarcodon sp. MG97. The sequence goes on from QGOD01000108.1 coordinate 86,844, forward strand.
CCTCGACTGTGCTGGACTGGATATCGAACGGATGGCATGTGACGCTGCCTCGGGGAAGTAATATTTACACATGTCAGGCAACCGCGCGGCGAATGACCCGACTATGACGAGTCTAGATTCCTCCCACATTCTCTGCATGGATTCTGTGACCCGAAGCTGGTTAGTGGGGGTTTTCATACAAGTTGAAATCTAACCACAGAGTTGGGAAGAAATTCTGACCCCAATTCACAACATCCGCTGACGACATGAAACTCGGGAGGTTAAGCGACCACACGGACAGCTGACGTGCACAACATGAATGGTAGGGAGATAGAAAGGGTATAGCAAACGATGGTCCCGAACTCTTCCCATCTCATGGTATGTTTCTTCAGCGCCGCGCCTCTACAAGGTAGGCGTGTGCTCAAAGTACATGCATGAGATGGCAAATTCGGGACCGCAAATGCAATACACCTGCAACATGGAGAGCCGGAACGTCAGGGATCGGTGGGTCGCAGTCGTCAGCATGATGTCAAGAATTAGAGCTGACATCTTATATAGGGAAGGCCATGACGCTTTGCAGAGCCTCCCTGATGTAAGACAAGTCACTGCGTGAGATCCGAGGACTTATCTCACCATCAGGGGGCAAAACGTAAGAACAGTCGACAGTTATTCGGGATCACGCCCTGCAGTAGAATGAACTTCGTGAACTGTCAAGACAAACCCAAGGGATCATAGTCCGAGTAAGTGAACGTCTCGGGCTTTATGTGTGAATGTATATCATACCGTATAGATTCCTATTCCTCTCGTGGAAGGGAGTCCATCTGTTGATGACTCTGGCTCGGCTCGACGACGACGTAAACGATGTTCCTGACTCTGATTCAGCCTTGGTCTTGCGTCGGACGTCGGACAACTCATCCAGTGCAAGAAGAGCATTAGACAAAAGCCCAAGAGGATAACGCTGTGTAACACGGAACCCGCGAGTGTTTATAAAGCTCTACGGAATTGCATGCGGGGTGATTATCGTCCCCCCATCTTTCACATCGGTTCAAGAGCCCAGAGCCCTAGGCACGGTGTCCTGGATGGGGTGATCGTGAATCAAGTTGAGAAGCGTAATGTACGAGTGGCCTTGAGACTGGTGACCATGCCTCTCTTTCAAGCTCCGTCTCGAATTTCACCTACCGGCCACTTTCCCGAGGCAACCTGGTGCAGTTCTACCTTGTCTGCCCTGTGTATTCCATTCCTATCTATAACCTTGTCTATGCCGGAAGGTCTTGAACCTTCGAGAAAGTCAACGGTTTTGTTCGGATTCGATTTGCCATCGATAATAATGACCGCACGTTTCCTGCTTGTTCGTCATTTCCACACCATTCAGTGCTTATCGAGTCGCCATCAAAACATGACCCGTTCCTCCTCTTCTCCAATCGATGAAACACACCAAACAACCGGGACTTGCCCATATTCTCTCCTCCGAAATTGTGACTCATTTAGAACTGGTCTCATGCCGTAGCGAGTTACTGGCTCCAGTATTGATCATCAGTGCACGCAGTGGCACGTAGGAGCCTGAAAGGTGTTCCTTGAAGTGGCCAAATTTTGCTCACTCGCCATATTCCGGTGGCCCGCTTCGTCGCATTCATACATTCCATTGCCTTACCTGTACTGCGCCATTACTGTGGCCATACCCTCTAGACTTCCTTCCCCTTGCAGAGGCGGTGATCTTGCCATGCCTGCTACCGCAATTGTCCGCGACATCTGATCCCTTAAAGCAGGGTTTATCATTACTCTATGCGTGAGGCAGCATGCAAAGGCATATACAATGGACTAGCCCATTACGTCTACTTCCCTTCACTAGTTGCATCGATATTCACCAGGTGCTTGATCGTAAACACTCAGTCGCGTAACACCCTCGGGCCACTCCGCTCTTCCTGGGGTCAACTTCCTGTTTCTTATTACTGCTCTTTGCAAGAGTCGCCACCGAAGACAGGAGCCCCCGGAATAAATGGCAGGCTGGATCTATCGCCTCCTATTTAGCGAACCATTAGTCTAGAGGCTAGACACCAATGCGGCACATCTTCCATTTAATCGTACTATACAGTGGAAATTTGCTATTCGAGCCATTCATTCGTCTTTGTCGAATGATCTGTCACGATAGGTTCTGGATCTGTATTCACCGCACGCGAAAAGCGAGCTGATCTGAGTGCAAGATGACTTTGGTCCATTAATCCGTTCCCACGCTTTCCTTTTATTGGATTTCCCAATAGAGCCCAAGCGGCTGCGTGGATTGCAACATGGTGTATTTGGTATGCCGTCATATAGCGGGGGGCATGTTTTCTGTTATACAAATATAAGGATGTTCTGCAGCACATGAGTGTAAATAAATACAAGCTTCCATACCACAACCTACAATACCTTTCAGGAAAGGCCGTAATGTTTTCTAGTTTATCTAATTAATCTTTACGTAGGTGTATTCATCACGGCTGAAACAGAGGGGGGCGCATCCACTGTCTGGTCTCGTAACTGCCCAAGCCAACATTGTGGGCTGCGTAAACTTGTGACGGGCTTGACTTGCATGACCCATATGCGATGCTACCAAGTTTTTCAGTGCCCCGAGGTAAAGTCAAGGAACGACCGAGAAGGAATCATATGGCCATCAGTCTACTGAAAAGAATAACGATCGTGCTATTAAAGAGGCCTCAGCAGCCTCGCCCACTATGCACCATGTCCTGAAGGCTCCCATTCTCTCGTTCGGTGAATGGGTCGGATTTAAATCACAGTATATATATATAATATCGGCTGCAGTAAGGTTGTCATCCAAGTCAATGATCCCTCGTGCTTAGTGATTGGTTCGTCCACATGCCGCGTGCTAGTGATAAGCAACAGTTGATTGGCGTATATTCGGAGGATATATACTTTGGGTCTTTATCAGCAGTAGTACTCATGGTAATATGCATGCTAAAAACCTAAAAAATTTCTTCCCCCTTATCTTTGCGTTTCTCTGTGCATAACCGATGAAGAGAGTCTGAATCTGAAGTTTCATACTCGGAATATTCGGACCGGATGTGATCCACATGTCAGATATGAAAAGTCTACTTTTTTTGATTTCAACAAGAATGTTGTCACAAATTACTAAACAGCAACCCCCCCTCTCGAGGTATGTACGCAACTCTCGTCAGCAAAGACTGTATAGGAAGAGAAAAAGGTATAAAAAATAGAACTTGCATAAATCGTAGGCTCGTATCATTTATGAGTTTCGTTGTTCTGGCTTCGCACCCATGGACGAGTCACTTCCCTCAACAAGGCCTTCTTCTGCCACGACTAAATTCTTCGCCGGGGAGTAATCGTCAAGCAGACAGTAACATGCTGGCAAGGCTACAAAGAGAGCGCCGACGACGTTGCCAATGAAAGACGGGATGAGCGACCTGTTTTTTTTTGCGCAAGTTTTAAGACGTGATTTTTTTCAAAGTCGGATTGAGTGACTCACTTCCAAATGTAATAACCAGTTGACAGCTTTATAGGATATCACGTCAGTGACAAGCAGGGAGGTCAAGGCTACCACTTGATAAACGTACAGGATGCGGTGCATGGAACATCACTCCAAGAGGGATTGCTGCGAGATGGGGTTAGCAAGTATCAACTACACACTTCACGTCAAATACGCACAAAACATGTTGGCAACGACGTGATCATAACCACAAGCAACAAAGGTCCAGATCGGGAGCCAAATGGCAATGATCTAAATGAAAGACAGTCAACAACAACGTTCAGAAGAGATAACGTAACGTTCGAGACCTTGGAAAACGTCTCTTTAGCGCCTGCAGCTTGCTGTATGGATAGTGAGCACTCGTGTTTAAAATCGAACGAACGCAACGCTACTTACCCAGATTGCGACACACACGAGCCAATTGCAACCTATCCCACGGAGGAAGATCTGGTGCCAACCAGGGTCAACAGCTTTGTGGCTGTGAGGAAAGGTTAGCGGTACAGAATGAGGAGTGTGAGATTGTAGAAAGCCTCACGTCGCAAAAGTGCGGACGTAAGTCGCCCACGGATCGGTAGAAAGGACTCCGCTATCTGCACGAACAAATTCGAAGAATCGAACTAACCATGTAAACGTTACTCACACTTTACGAGAATAGCTCCAAAGAACAAACTTCCAACCAAGTTGCCAAAGAAGACTGGACGCGTTTTAGGCGTTGGATTTCCAATCTAGGTTTGCGAAACACAAGGCGTACCAACGAGCCAGTTCAAGAGTAAACTCCACCAAGGTATAACGCGCTTGATCACAGCCATCGGGAATATCTGACGATTCCTTAGCACATCATGATCGCTAATGCTGCGAAAGAAGACGCTCACCATCATGTTACTTGTCAAAAGCTCCTGCCCTTGCAATACGATCCTGGCGTGAGAAAGTCAGGCAAGGCCGGAAAACATACAATCTAGCGCAGATGTACATTACCAAACCGACCGGGAAGACCAGCCCGGACAAGGCCTTGACCAGCCCCGGGTTTGTAGCGTTTAAGCCACCTGCTCCTCCGCCAACAATCTCAGCAAGAAGACCTCCAAATGATAACATAACGCCCGCTGTAAACTAACAGCACATTCAACATCTTGGCGTTTGCCGCATAAAATAACTTACAGCCTTCATGAAGACAACATCCAATCTAGTCCTGTGCTTCACGATTCCCGCTTCGACCATCGCCGCAGCGACTTCAGTAGGCTTCAGAGTGCTTGCAGTGTCCATGGCGAGTTAGCAGAACAAGTCTGGGGTTGGGTTGAGGCTGCAACTGGTCTGCCGCGGACCACGCCTGCTCCTTATGTACCGTGCCGGTCAATGCAAACCCCGGGGTAAAGTTCTTCGCGGACGGCCAACTATTAATATGCGTGATTCTCTAACCGACCAGGTGATAACGGCCCATCATAGACGCCTTGGTACTGTGGCACATGCCATGATGCACTAGGGCAGACCAGTAGACGGTCGACGATAGACCACTGCCGTTCGGCCATTGATAGGCCTGGGAAAATCTTGTTTGTTTTGAGACAAGGCGCTCGCTAAAATCCGATCGGACTAACTGTCACGAAATGGTGCTCGGGATGAGTCACAATGCTTTAATAAATGGGGGAAATTTAAAAATTATGGATAATAAACATCTGTTCCAAGTGACGAAATCTCTAATATTATGATTGATACGGCGACTATACCATAAATTGTTCAAGCGACGTCATGTGAGCTTCTCTCTTCTTCACGAGGTCTCCGTGCACGATCGAACCTCGCAGTTCTGCTTCAAGCTGGAAATGTAACGGGTCAGATTACTGAAATAGTATCAGCGAGTAGCAGTAAGCTTACCTGGAGCAATTTTTCTGATTCCCACATCCTGGTGGGTAAACTTTCCAGCGCTACATAAACAGCCGGGGCAGACTCGCAAGCCAATAGTTCTGATTCGCCGTTGCGAAGGATTGCGAACGCTAGGCGGAACAGTACATCGAGTCCGTCAACGAGGAATACATCCCACACTCTGAACAAAGTCTGCATAAACATAGCCAGTTACCTTATCTGAATTTATACATCTAAAAAGAAAGCCTCACCTCGACCGGAAGGCAGTCAGTAAACAGAGACAAGAACCACGAGAAGCAGATAGCTGTAAGATCGACACCTAGATCGACTAGGTGAGAGTGGAGTTTCGGTAACATATCCTTGACGTATTCAAGGAGGACAAGTGGGCAGGCACGAGAAGGAAGCAAGGAGGGTGAAAAAAAGTGTTCCGGCAGTATTCGTTCGATAATTGCAGAAAGCACCCAAAACGCATCTTCTTCGTTGGCGTAAACCAAAAGAAGTGTCGATGTTACAAGATTCATGCCTTGGCAGTACCCCACAGTGGGATTGTGCCTTGTCAAAAACACCCATCACCATAACTCGAAAGACAGAACATCCGGGCAGCTCACCGACTGTAGACCGTCAACACTCTCCTCAGTTTCTGGACACCAGGTCCATCACCACCGTAGAATATGTTTAAGGGCATTGTCCGTCCAACATCCTTCTCGATTTCCTTCACCATAGCATCGCCATGATCAACATTGGCAAGTAAATCGCCGAACAACCCTGGTTCCTTCATCTCGAGTCCTCCGCTACACTCTAGCCAAACCTTTGCACGATAGACCAGTGGTATACCAGCCCTTAGGAGACGATCAAATTCTCGTCTTTCGTCCCTGCTTGACGAGAGCCCCAGCTGTGCAAAACCAATCAAACCTTCCGTATGAAGTAATTCTTCTTCTTCATCAGCAGTATGTAAACCATGGAATGCAGAAGAATCGCTGGAGATTATGGGAGACGTGATATTTCCAGAATTGGTCGGATTCGATTTGATTGCTTTGACTTTACCGCGATGACGTACGAACGAATCCCATTCTCTCCGTCGGGATGCTTGCCTTTCATCATGTATCTCCGTTAACTGCGCCAGAAGTCTTCGAATGGTATTGGGGCAGACATGTCTGGGAGTATCAGATTCAATCGTAAGAATAGAATTCGATGATCTGGAGGGCACAGTCTGCGTAGTCGAAAGCTGTTTCTGAGCCCTAGATGAAGAAGGTGATGTCCCACGAGATTGTTGAAGAGTACTGGTGGTCGAACCCGATTCATCAACCGGGATATGATCAAGTGTCGACCCGATACTGCTAGTCATAGGCGAAGCAACGAAATCCTCGCCCTCTTGACAATTGCAAGCTCTTTTTACAATGTCTATGCTCTCACCATCGTCAATATTGCCATCCTCGGCTTCTTCCGGCCAACTGTTGTCCTCCCGCCGATCCGCGATCTTGAGCCCTGTTAAGCATGCTGGTGCAGTGTTTCCGCATTCCTTAGCACGTAAAAGTAACAATAGGTCATACTGAGATACGTCGTACATAAACCCGTATCGATCTGTTAACGGCTCTTGATTTTTGTCGTCACAATAAATGGAGAAACGAGTTGCTGCGTTTGAAAGGGGAATGGGAGGTCGAAAGTCTCGCGCTGTGATAGGCGTGTATGCTTTCGAAAGGTACTGGGTAGGAGGCATAGAAGAAACAGGAACAATAGATTCAAGGGGGACGGAGCCTGGTTTACTTGCACTGGAGCTCGTCCCTGGCCTAGGGCCTCCTTGCGCAGAAGAATGTGATTCCTGAATGCCACTCCCCAGTCCCGAACTCTTGTGAACTGCATCAACCACATTGGTGATTTTCTTCTGCTGCTGCGTCATGAATGAGCCGAACAGTGGAGATGTAAATGGTTGGGAAAGTAGAGATACTGTCTTGTATGATTTCTGCTTATCTCCTCTTGGTCTTACGTCGGGATCTGAGTGTGTGGATAACGCTTGGGATAAGGCTTGAGCAGCACCTATACCGTCAGAAGGAGCCAAAGCAACCTTGGGTCCTCCTGGATCGTGTGAATCAGGTTTTTCTATCTTCTTCTCCTTCGCACGTTCTCGAAGTTCCACTCTTTCCTGCCTAGCGTTCTGTACAAGTTGCATAGCGAGCCGTGCAATCAGCGGCGACGTCTCAATACCTTGATCTGTGAGTATGCTCCCAGGGTCTGACGTCATTACTCTAGTAGCGCGCACAATTGCCGTCAATGATGACCCTTGTGGGGACTCTCTAAGATCATTTGACAAGGATACGGTCGAATTGGCTCGCGAGCGTTGTAAAGTTGTTGTCAAATGGGGCGGAAGGGGCGTCGTCGGAGGTGCGGGAGAAGGAGGATCCGACGACGTACCAACCAAATTTTGGGGGAGGGTTGGAGAGAAAGGGATAGTAGATACAGAGTGCGTCCTCCGCTGTCGTGCAACATTTGACGATGCTGTTGGATTAAGAATCGAAAATCCAAGAGTTCCGAATACACTTCTCCCAGACTTGGGACGAATGGCCTTGTCCGGGGCTGACGATTGCGATAGGTGGGGCAAATCTTTCGCAACTTTGGCACCGTCGGCATTGTCCTCTGATAGGGATGAAGCAGACCGTGACGATTCTTCGGATTTTAGTTTCCCTTTACCCCACCAATTTCCTATCCAACGACCGGCTATGTGATCGCGAGAGTTGCGCTCAAGGGTCGCGACAGAAGCGTTTGATATTTGACTAATGACGGATTTCGAATCGTCTTTGAGCGAATCAACGTCTGCCAGATCAGACAACCCTCCTTTATCAACAACGATTGTCTCATCCCCAGGATGAATTAAATCGCGTTCTACGGATGATGGAAGCGGGCTTGATGTAGTCGGAACGACAACGTCATGTGTTAGAGTGTGTGATAGTGGGACTTCATCGATGAGAGCTTCCGTTAACGATTCGGTCAAGGACTTCGACGTAACCATGAGTGTCCTGAAAACCTTTTGATCAAGGAACCCACCATTGTGCTCTGACGCCTCTGAATTTGATGCGTTCCTTCATCATCATCTGGAAACAGAGACTGCAAAACCCGCTTGGCGATTTCTTGCTCCGAATGGTGTAGTTCTTTCAGCAATTCAGAGGCGCGTCTGCGCCTGGCATGTTCTTTCTCCCTAAGTATTTTACGATCCTCTTCCAGTTCCTTGCAGACTCTGCTGAGATTGTGCAAAGCGGAGGAAAGTATCCGAAGTGCGGCATAATATGGGTGGAGATCAGGATCAGAGGATGAATCGACGATTTTCAATTTAGAGATGGTAGCTTGAATGACTTGATCTGAACATCTGTACCATTTTGTGGCAAGAATCTGTGCAGTTGCGTCTTGACCAAATTGTGAGACATCTAAGTGAGGATATACTGGTACTGTTGTATTTGGAGGCGCAGAAGGTATTGATTGAGCATCGCTTGAAGAGCCTACAATTATAAGAGGTAGTCGTGGTGACTTGTCCCATAGACTCGAAAGAGACGCGTTCGACGTCTTGTGACCTCGACGCTCATTACGTTTGCTGTATCCACGAACGCTACCATCCCAATTCGCACCATTTATGCCTTGATCCTCTGTTTGCAACTGAGCCTTCAAGGTGAAATAATTTGAGGTGTTCGTCAAGGTTTCATGATCTTGATGTTGTCGAGATCTTCGTCCGCGGGATGATCCTTGCTCAGCAGAAAGCGGATGGGAATGAGCTGGCGTCGTCGCACCCAGCCCTGTGCCTGAGCCAGTGGAGTCCATAGAGGTGAGTTACTGTGAACCTCCAGTCCACCTCAAATGACATGCCGGTGGTGCACGTGCACCGTACGTTTATAAGGGGTTTCGGCTCGTGGGCTCAAACAACGAGTTCCGTCGGCCAGTATTAACCGCACTTCAACTCTGACTCTGTTGCTGGCCTTATTTGACGATGGCATGGCTTGAAGGCTGGTTTTGGGCTTCAGCAAAACCAAGTGCTACCTCAAGGCACGATCGTCAGAGATGTTGGGACAGTCGTGACGCCTACTTCGATTGCCTCAACAATATTCAAGTCCTTAAACCGGGTGATGAAGGAAACTCCTGTGCTTCTACAAGGATTGCTTATACACAGAATTGTGCAAAAAGCTGGGTGAGTTGCCCTGTGATATAAATTGAACACAAGAAAGCTGATCTCATCTATCGAGATTGATTATTTCAACAAAAGACGCGTTCTTGCGGCACAACAAAGGAGCGTCCTGGAACAGATGAACAACCAATCAAAACAATCAGGCCCGTAACTATCTTGACAGGTTGAAATATCTCCAGCATCGTGAGACTGTTATTCCCGATCCCGGAGCTTATTTGACCTTATGCACAGGCCTCGATTATATTGAGCAGTATAGTATGTACCTGTTGAGTTGAAGCGGAGTCACTTATAGCTGTGTGGGTTTATAATCCGTATGATCTATTGATATCGACTCTTTCATTCTGAAACATGCGCGATGGACTGAGATCAAGGATCCTATGTACCTCACGGCGATCCTTGTCGCGGCCTTCAATCTTTCTTTACAGCGGGTTGGATGTGGCCCATTTCACTACCGGGTATTTCATTGTCGATCGCAACAACTATCTTCATAACAGTAAACACGGACTGAGCCATACTCACATCATTCAAATTCGAGAGCCATGTTCATCCTTGGATTCTGCTTTTCCAGTTATGTTGGGTCCATGACTTGGGAAAACTTCCACATAACTAAATGCGTATCTCATCAGCTCCCCCTGGCGAAGCTTTGTTACTAGTAGCAATAAAGTAAATCAAAAGGTTTTTAAAAGACCGTAACCAAGCGGACCACTGGCACAATCCCGTATCAGATAGCTCTCGGCATTGTCCTTCATGCTACCATATAAGCCTTTCAGGCACATCGTACTTTTTATACGTCCTCGTAAAATCTTGCCTCTTCGACACTCACTTCTACCCACAATCCCAACCCTTTCTCTGTAATTGTATCCTGACCTCTCGTCATGTCGACGTCAGAATCACCTCGAGGGACGTCCAGGAATGCGGGAGGACCTACTGGAAACCGATCACGAAGGGTAGCGTCGGTCCCCCCTCAAGTCGTTCAGACAACTTCTGGAAATTCTGGAACATTATTACCACATCCAACGACCTCGAAGTGGGATACATTGCAGACATCTCCATCTCAAAACCGACCTTATACTTTATTTCCCTCGAGTCCCA
>QGOD01000913.1:18713-57005 GCA_003313065.1 Sarcodon sp. MG97
ATCGTCAACAGCATCTGTGGTATAAGCATTAGGTTGGCCCACTTTGATTCTATCAACACCCACCTGCGCGAACGAAGCGTGTCCATATTGCAGAAGCAAGGTCGTTCAGGGATGTGGTGCGGTCAGGATGCGTTTTCAACATGCTTAGATCAAATGGGCAGGATTGGAGATAGGAAATGTTGATAGAATATTATCAGGAAGCGCTTAGCCTTTCATGTGAATAAGCTGACTCGAACACGCAGGCTGACCGTATCGTAGAGTGAGACACTGGAGTATGTGGCACAATAATACAGCGCGTTGGTCCGAGTTGTGGTTAATGCTGGGAAGAAGAGGAGAGTTTTCATTTCCAGAAAGTGTTCACTGAGATTTGACACTATTGGAAAGCATGGACAAACATCGCGAGACTTGCACTCACCCCATCCGAGTCATTCATCGGCGAATGTCATCTCATTCGACTTCGGGTCGTTCGTCAAAGAGACAACGCGCATTCGGCGCTCCCACAGAAGCAGATCTTCCCTCTGCTCAGCCCACTCACAATATCTTCAGCGATGCGATTTCGACGCGGGATTTGACCTCTGATCATCTGCCTTCCTTGGCAACTCTCTGCGCCCGAGTGTTCGTCCAACACGTACGACATCTGTCCTCAAGCGATTCACTGTGGGACTCAACACATCAATGGCTCAAGGTCATCCCGGACGCTATTGCCCCGAAGCTGTTTACAATGTTGAGATCTTCATGCCCAAACCTCCTCAGCCATGGGTTTATCACTGCCGTATGGCTAGCGGTTATTTGATATCTGAGGCTCCCTCATCGATATTGTCTTAGAACTTTCTTAGGGGGTCATCCATAACGCTCACCAGTGACCTTCCCGGCGTTAATCGACTAACGATTGAAGCCGTGACTCGTGCCGGGCGGGATCTGAGAGAATTAAATCTCGTCGGCTTTGAAAAGTTCTCAGACAACACTATCTGTTCTGTTCTACCGAAACTGCCCTCTTTGCAGGTGCTTGTTCTGAGGTGCGCATAATGACAATTCACGACTAGAGCTCTCGGTATAACTTTCAGCCTCAGGTCGTGTACCAAGGTCGGTGCCAAGACCATCGATGCTGCGGCAAAATACTGCCCCCTTCTCACGACTGTTGACCTTGGTTATACCGCTGCCACCCCATCTTCCGTTGCATCCCTTGTGCTGGGATGCCCAGAGTTGACAACTTTGAAGCTAACTGCGGCGCAGAACTGGGTCATTATTTCGCCTCAACTTTTAGAAACGTGATCACTTATCGTAATCTGTTAGACTGATGCTAATTTCTCCAAGTTCCAGTCAGCCTTACCGGAGGGCTCGTTAATACTTCCTAAGCTCCGTAAACTAAAGCTTCAGCAGACCGCTCTGTCTGATGCTTCGATATCATCGCTTTTGGCCCTTTGTCCAAACCTGGAATCCCTGGATCTGTCTTTTACCCTCATCAAGAGCCCCCAGAAACATATGGACTTTGAGTCGAACCTCCCCTTCCTTCAGAAACTAAACCTCACATCTACATCTATCTCGAGCGCAGATCTGCTTGTGATTCTTCCACGTCTCACCCTTTTGAAAACTCTATCCCTCGGCGCCCTAGGGTCACGCCAAGGCTCGACGTTATCGATCACAAATTCGTCCGCTATGACATTGACAGAGGAGACCCTCGACCGACTAACCGACATTTTGATTTGCTCCGAACACCTCGAGAGTGTCAGTCTAGTTGGAAACACAAAGCTTTGTCTAACTTCGACCCGTGCGCTCCCGAGATTTGTACGGCAAGTTGGGAGACGATGTAAGGTGTGTGTGAACACTTGGCTAAGAACCCCAAGATCTGGGTATTAATCACCCATGACCGTAGAAATTAAACTTGGCTGGCATTCCGTCTTTGCGGTCACAAGACTTGGCAGGGCTGCTACCCGCATCCAGCGACCCCGACTCACCATCCTTACTGAAAACATTAATTCTCAACAACACCGGCATCGATGATGACTCGGCACATTTTATTTCAAGTTGTCCTGATCTGCAATCACTGGAGGTTGCTGGCACAAAACTCACAAGTACGTTCTTGAGCTCTTTTGTATGACCGATATTCATTCCCCTATACTCACACAACCAGCCGAGGGATTATTTGCTATCATAGATGCATGTCCTAAACTAGAGAAACTCGATCTGACCAGCTGCAGAGGCGTCAGGGTTATTGACAGAAGGCGGTTTTTCGAGGCAAGCGATCTTTTCATATCCTGGTTTTCAAGTAACGAAATACCTCGTGATTAAAACAGGTTTGGGAAGAAGACAGGAATGGCTAGCTAGTCTTATGAGTAATTACGAGACTCAAAATTATGGACGAGATTTATGGGGGGTAGGCAGTAACTAGTTCAGATATACGCTTGGGATTGGCAAAATAAAATTGATTTTAAGCCACGATAAATATTCGCTCTTATGAAAGTGCATCATCACGGGAGACTTGTAGGGTTCAGGTCAGTTTTAAGATTATCTGCAACTTTGCGCAATTTGGTCTAAGTGCTCTTCCTGGACACTTACACAAAGGCAATAGAAACCTAGCGAAGTATAGACAGATAATTGAGAGACCAAAAGAAGATATATTAACCTGCTCATACTTTTATAGCATCATTTTAGTTTGCATGGAAACGTACTGTATGGCGTACGTAACAAGCATCTGAATGTTATGGTAGAAGAACGGCAGAGTGAATGAGGTGAGGAGAGATACGGAGAGCGAAGTGTTCTCGAACACGAGCGCGTTTGCATTGTCCGAGAGGATAAAATGAAGGAGTCGGGCTGAAGGAAATCGTTTCTGCGGGATAGGTGACATAATATGAGGCTGGCGGAACGGGTTCATGGGCGTGAAAGACGACAATAGGATGCACACCAAGAATGGAAGGTGATGATAACTGTATAAGAATGAGGTTCCGTGATGCAAGTGATACACCCGAGACCATTCTAACAGCATATCAATGGTAAGATATCGGCACAAGAAAGGGGGAGGTGAGGGATGGATTAGGCTTCAACTGCTTGTGACTCTTCTTGCTGATCCCTTCCAAGCCTTCGTTCTTTCTCACTCTCCAGCTGGTTGTACAAAAGGAAGAGCGCCTTCTCGTTGGCTTCCGGAGACCCGACAATCGTAAACATTCTTTCACCCGTCTCATCGTGAGGTTCTTTAGCGATCGATATTTTGGAGCCAGAAAGGCGACGGATCTCCGTAATTTTTGTGCCATTCCTCCCAATGATACACCCGACCATGTCGGAAGGGATAGAAATCGTTTGGGTGCGGAGATTCGCTTGTTGCTGAGACGACGAGGGAGAAGCAGGAGGAGGTGACTCACGACCATCGCGAGTCCGATGATGGTGAGATTCGCCATTAGGACGACTACGACCACCATGTATTCCTGACGGCTGATTCGAACGACGGCTTGTCCTCTCGTCTCCAGCGGTAGGGTGGAACAACACGGTACCCAGACCCCTCTCCCAGTCTTCCAGAAGACATCTCCCAATCTCATTGATGGCTCTACTGATGGCCTCGGCGGAGCCATGCACCTCGACTACACGTTCGGTCGACTGCGGTAACATATCTTTGGAAGCAATCATTCGGGCGCCGGAAGCGTCTTGGATGGCCTTTATTTTATTTCCATTTCTGCCGATGACTGTGCCCATGAGATTATGGGAGATAAGAAGACGGATGGCAGAATTCGGAGAGGAACCAGTGACAGGAGAAGATTGACCAGCTGCGACAAGCTGCGACACGACGAGACCGTAGGCCTGTAAAAACAACCGTTAGGTGAAAGGAGCCATAGGAAAAGGAGTTAAAATTGGACCCACTTCAGCAACACGTTCTACTGGACCGCTTATTGTAAGAACACGGTCATGCACACCGGGGGTGACCTTGCTGACGCCAGCCTTGACGCCAGTTTGGTCTCGCAAATCTGCAACATTCTTCCCACCTTTGCCAATAATTACGCCAGCATCCTTTGTACTAACGAGTGCACGAAGAGTCAGAGCATCCTGGCCAGAAGGAGAAGGGGAACGTGAAGCTTGAGGAGAATCTGCATCGCGTATTAGTGAGCCCCGTGTCACAGGAGAATAGACAAAAAAGAACTTACCAGAATCGCGACCAGCGCCACCACGAGGTTGGGAACCGGAAGACATAAGGAGAGGGGGAGTGGGAGGAGGCGGGGACGAGGGAAGACAAGGAAATGGGAAATGTGATGAGAAATGTAATTCTGAGATGCAAGGATGACTGTCTCTCTAAAGTCACATCCCTCGAGTGGGATGCTGAGTAGCGCTGATAAAATTTTCATTCTCCGCGGCTGTTTCCTGCAGCAGCTCAGGCACATGCGGGGTTTATCACAATCAATCTCGTCGGAAAATTGAACTTGCATCATAGGTAATCGATATATCTCTCCAGCATAGACACATGTAATAGCAGGACACATGAATGTCAACGGCGCTCATCATATCTCCATGTAAACGACATATCAGCCTAATAAGCCAGCTGTGTGAGTTTCTCAAACGATGGTGCAACTTCCACAAGAGCCTTTTGGCGTAGTTTCGCAGCGGCATTCTGGAATATGTCAACGTAAATCACCAATACGTGTGTTTTGCTGGGTGGAAACATACCTTGCGTTCGTAATAGGCTTGTGCTTTGATCTTTCTCTTCTCTTCGAGGCGATCAACAACATCCTTGTAACCCCAGCCAACTTCATGTGACAAACGCTACAAAATGATTCTAGCAAAAGCAGCAGAATAATGACAAGACGAGATCTTACCTTAACAGTACAATATTTTCTACCTGGCTTCAATCTCAGCACCCGCAAAGCCTCTGGTACAACCATCCTCTTCTTTCTGTCATATGGAGGGGGAACACCCTCGAATAATTTGAGGCGTTCAAGGGCAGCAGCCCCCCGCGCTGTTTTATGCGGCGTCATGCCACGAATAGCGCGGAAGAGGATCTTCGAGGGTGCGCGGTGGTGGAAGGGACCGGATTTTTTCGGGTTGACTATATGGCGTTTATGGAGGAAATTATGATATCTGAGCTGTAAAGCAAAGATGAAAGGACATTACACGACATGTCAGCGTATGTAGATTTCGAAACGGTTATATTTTGAGCACCTTGTTGCGGAAGAAACTGCCAGAGATGTTGATCTCTTCGCACCGAACGACGACGATTTTCTGACCGGATAGAACTTGCTTGGAAATAATGGACGCGAGACGACCTAGGAGATGGCCCTTTCCATCAATTACGATGGGTGTCGATGAGATGGTGGCCATGAGGAGGTCTAGATAGTGCAGCGAAATTGTAATAAGAACCGAAGTGTTGAACCAGACGACACCAGTTACTCGCCTGCAAATAGACAACGAAGTAATATACACGGTCGTTGAGGGCTTGGACAGGCGATAGCTTATGACTTCTCACCTTGTCAAAGATTGGGAATGAAAGACTCAGATCCAAAGCCACCGCTGTACAGTTCTCTCGGAAGTAGCCATGCTCTACCGAGATCTGATCTCTCAATCACATGACTGCCAAGATCATTGTTGAATCAGTTATTATTTTTTTTTAAATAATTAAATAAATATTAACAAAAATAGGCATTTCGACCCAACCAACTCCTAGTCTTTCTCGTCGGAACACAAAATGTCTTTTCTTCGTGTTGCGCTCAGAACTAGTGCTTTGAGTAGGCCGCGTTTTACTGCTGTTACTACTGTCGCGGCTTCTCGAGCATGGTTTCCTCGAGCTGCATTCTCCTCTGCTGCTGGACTCTCAAAAGAGGATATTACGACCCGAGTCCTCGACGTGTTGAAGGGTTTCGAAAAAGTCGACGCCGCTAAAGTATGTCTTTCTGTTATTGTGCTTATTGATGCCTCTACTGATGTATTCTATGTGCAGCTGAGTACCTCGTCATCGTTCACCGGCGACTTGGGACTCGACAGTTTAGATGCGGTGGAAGTAGTTATGGCGGTAGAAGAGGTACGCAAACCCATTCTGTTTCAATGCTGCTAGTCTAAAGCAACCTCTCGAACAGGAATTCGCCATTGAAATCCCTGATAGTGAAGCCGACGAAATCACAACAGTGCAACAGGGTATGCTCTAATGCTACCTTCAAACCGATGGCTAATTTCTCCTCGTTAGCAATCGACTACATTGCCAAAACGCCAGAGGGTAGGCTTCATCTTAATACTTTCCTCTTGTGACAAGTTACTGATGCAACTGGTACTAGCTCATTGAGCGAATATTCTGGATCTCGTTGTGCCAAATGCATGTCCGTATCTATTCTCAGGGAGACGGTCGTCATGTACGCGACTTCGAATCCTTGAACAGCAAATTTTGCATGGGTCGAGTAACTGAAAAGAAATAGCCGCATTCTCTGGTTTTATCTAGAATGAATTAATATGTAATGTGCAGTGCCAGGCTTGAGCTAGAATACCCATTCACCAAAGCACTTGGTTTGCCCAACGAGGACATCAGGTATGCCAGCAATTTGTTAAACGGGAAGTGTGAGTTGAAGAGATCTACTTCATCTGTGGTGTTGCGTGGGTGAACGATTCTTGTCGTGTTTTGCACGAGACAAGGTCGAATCGTTTGTACGGAAAGAGAAGACCTTATGATTGTATAACGTCAGCATCAGACGTGCGCAATTAAATCCAACATCTACGGACAACATCCAAAAGCTGAGTGCTAAACTAAGGGAATTTCTGCTATAGTTTGCATGCTTCAGTCACCGGATCTATCTAAGATTCAGCACTTGTAACACGCGATCCATTCTGTCTGTTATTCTCACCACGCAATGAACAGTACCCAATACCTCCCTGACTATGGCCTCAGCGCCGCTTGCCTTTCCCACTTCGATTTTTGGTGCTCGGCGTGGGGGCAACTCCAGAGGAAACAGCACCTTTAGGCTTCGCGTCATCGTCATTTAACATTGATGTTAGTCTTCATAAGTATGGATGATTAGCACGCCAAAGGGAAGTTCGGACAGAAACGGCAAACTTTTTGAAGTCTCCACTAGTGACCGACTCCTGGATATTGGCGATACGAGACTGTTGTTCTTTCAAGTCTTGCAAAGATTCAGGGTCCATGTTTTTCTGACAGATAGTGTTGGCATAAGCACTGATTTGAGCGAGGCTTACGAGACTTTACCATAAGATAAGGCATGAGCAAAGCCATGGCTCCCACACCAACCATCATCAACATCATTGGATTCTGGAACATACCCAAGATATTGAAGGATTGTGGAGGGACAAAATAGTCATTTCTTTGTCGAGGGTACAGCTTCAGCGGGTACGGAAGCGTGATCGTAGGTGTCGCTGAAAGTGGCGTGCCAGGGATATAAGGTCTTATTTCGGGATCAGGGCTTGTGTCGAAAACGTCGACTCGGAACTGCACAGACAAAACTCCATGAGTCCCTGCGAAGTCACAGAGAAGAATAACAAAACCTGATCAAAGAGATGGTCATGTGCTAACACGGACAGTATATATGTCCCCACTGGAACATCTGGTCTACAAGACATGAATTCCGGCATGAAGTGTCCAAGGAACCCATTGTGGAACACACATTACGAAGCGGCCGTCCCTAGTGACTGAGCCATACATGCTCCCATCGTCAAGAATAATTTTTGCACGTCCAATGGCTTTGTAGCCTGCAAGAGGTATTGAAATTTCAAACAATCCGACTTTTAGTTCGTGACGAACCTGGACATATCTCGTTCCATTGGACTTTGCCTTCCAGATCCAGTGCTAACGACGACCATGACACACTATGAGATGAAGGGCTATTGACGTTGGTCCGCTTAAGCTTATATAGAGATCGCACCTAAGGATGAGGAACAGTCGTAGCAGTATTGACCCGGACAGCATGAGCGATTTACGACAAGTAGTAGTAGTACTGATACAGCGCGTGGCACTTGATTTAGCTTCTGGTCGATCGTCTGGTATAATTTTCTTCTGGTGATTTATACCTTACGATTTACTACCATGTCTGCTACATCATCCTGGGTGCGTCCGCCGACAAGGACAGAGCTAATTGAGAACCTCGTATCTGGTGTTGGTGCGCACATAATATCTAGCTTTTTTCAGAAGAAGCAACCCGAAGTTCAAAAGACAGATACAACCCATCCAACGTTGGGATACTCGAGGATTATCTTTATCACCAGATCCGGAGCGAAGAGTACGACTGTCTCGCCAACCTCGCCATCTTGAAACTGTGCGCTTCAGTACTTTATTCTCGGCACAAAGCTTCTTAATCTTGCTCGAATACAGATATCAGTTCAATCCAGATCTCTACAACCCAGACGTAGTGATCAACATTCTGATAAAAGCCCTCACCTCCAGCCCATTCCCTGATTTTCATCTGTGCATCTCCTTGCTAGACGAACGACCTTCCTCTGCAAACCTTGACGAGCCCGACCCCCTTCCAGCCCTTCTTCCTCAACTACAAGAACTATACACTCTATTACAACAATGTCGTTTTCCTGCCTTCTGGAAATCCTACTTTTCCGAAGACTACTCTACGCTTCGCGAGAATTATACTGTAGAATGTATCGGGTTCGAAGACGCAGTCAGACAGGTCGTCATCAAGGCTGTAAAAGCTGCGTTTACACGCATTGGAAGTGAGCGGTTAAGCAGCTATCTTTATCTAGATGGTACGCGTCCTCAAGTTCAGCGATATTCACCTTCTCACCGTATCTCCTAGGCTCAAAGTTTGAGTCTTACATATCAAAACTTGGATGGGCCCTTGAATCTGGCGTCGTGAATATCCCACCCAACATGGATAACCAGATAGAGTCTACTGTTGTTCATGAAAATATTACGTTGCCTCGTGAGGCTTTTTTTTCTGACCCTTCTTCCTGCCTTGCTCACGATTGCTGCATCAGAGCTTGTCAAAATAATTTCACACGCTGCAAAAAATGCTTGAGGCCCATGTACACAATATGTTTTGTAGTACATGTATTACATGAGTTTTGTTTGATCCACTAGTTTGAACGGACAAAACAGCAGATGTGAGAAAGTTCAGGCTGAGGTTTCCAGTGGACGATCACTGGCACGTGCTGGTAGACTCTCACTCCTTCTACCAAGACCAAAAACTTGTTCATTGGCGTAATCCACTATGAAACATGGTCTCGCCTTTCGGAAGTTCTCTAGAACATCTTCTCACAGGATGCTCATGTTGCGGTAATTATTTTACCTCGAAATCCGCACAGATGGACAGCAAATCAATGACACTTGTAGCAATCTGGTTACATCTCTAATCGAACATGAACAAATAAAGACCACTCTTCCAAAAGCAAGAGATACAGCCCGACTAGCAGAGAAAGCAAGTAAACATTTTATTTCATGCCCAGTTCCGAAATATATATATATATATATATTGACCTCCGGACTCTTTAATTTACACAGATGATAACTCTAGGCAAGAAAGGCGACCTCCCCGCATATCGTAGAGCAAACGCATTCATCCTCAAATCTACTCTTGTTCCAAAGGTATTCGGGCCTCTAGCCCAACGCTACGCCGAGCGACCAGGCGGATACACCCGCATACACAAATTCGGCCACCGGCCTGGTGACAACGCCCCCCATGCGATCCTGGAGCTCGTAGACAACCCTCGGGATCTGCGCTTTGAGATGACGGCGCGGTCTGTTGGGTGGGAGGTGCTGGGCAATAAGATTGGCGAGGGGGGTCCGAAGGAGTTGGTGAATAAGGGCGTGCATGATATTAAGGATATCGTGGAGAAGGAGATGGCGATGGGTCATGTTAAAAAGGGTGGAGACTTGAGGTGGAGGACACGGTGGAATCTTCAGAAGGTCCTACGGTATAGGAAGGAGGATGCGACGCGAGAATTGCGAGATAAAGCTCAGGATCATATTGTGCGTTCCTCCGTAGAAATTTGTTATACCCCATTTTGCTCATCTTCATGAAGGATACGATATTGGCGAAGCCCGTCGCTCTGAAGGACATCGCCGCTTCAAAAGAGGCCAAGGCACACAAGGACAAACCCAACGACGAGAAGGTCATTGGCCTGAGCCTCAAAGCGTTGAAGAGGAAAGCGGGCGAGACGGTTCCAGGCGGACAGAAGAGTCCACTAGAGCTTGCCCAGGGATCTCTGGGTAAACAGCTCACAAATAAATCGAGCTGGACTGAACGGCGGAAACTAGGTATTGATAAAAGCCAGTTTTGGGCACCCTTATGATTCACACTTGCTCACTATCGTAACACATCATAATCTTAATCACTATCATGGCATGCATTCGGTCTTTAACCTCTGCAACAATGTTAGCTAAACGAGCAAAGGTAATATATCGACCAAGCCATTTTTTTGAGTCTCAGAACTGGCTTGCAGCCTCTATGTCATCTGCATTCAACCAGTCTGCACCGTTGTCCAATAACATTCTCCAGACACTGTTTCTTGCGGAGATCGGCCATCCGGGAGTATCCCAGAACCGCGCCGCTACGCCTATGCTATGTGCGTCACTGATGTATTGCTGGAGTTTAGCCAATTGGGCATCGGAGATATTTCCAATACCGTTCCACCCTACAGCAGTAACGTAATCGGTACTTGCGATGGGGGAGATAGTGTTATTGTAAACGACAGGGCCACCAGTCAGGTTCGTGAGTGGAGCGTCGAAGAAATAATCACGAGGCGACAGGGCTAGGACAGGGTCTAAAGGAGTGTTACCCGTTCCTATCACTGTGATGGCGGAACGAACATAGGTTCCGTTGGAGTAATATGTGGACAGGTAACCAGCTTCCCGCAGAGGTTTGAGTGCGTCGAGGACAAATGGAAGTGTGCTAGGCACAACTGTCAGCACAACCACACTCCTGTATTGAAAGAAATACGCACGTTGGTCCGTCGGTTTTTATGTCTACAAGGAGGTTCAAAGTTGTTCCACCAGAAGTGTCGAACACCCCACTACCAATCCCTGATGAGGAAAAACATGAAGAGGGTCAAGGGAAGGACTTACTTTACTCCGGTAGTGTTACCAGTGAACTGGTTGTGCGGGTTCATTCCCTCCACGATTTGGCGAAGAGGTTCGAGATAGAGAGAATCAAACGTTCGAGCGCTAGTGAGTGCCTGTCGCTCATGACCGATCTGGAATCCACGTTTGAGTGGTGATACAGTATAGGTTCACTTTAATGAGAAGACTTTACTAGTAGCTCATTGTTAACGAGCCAAACGTCAGCTTCAATGCTAGCAACACCAAAGCTCAAGGCTGATAATACAGGAACGTCCCGCCAGTCTAGAAACAGGACAATTAGCCATATTCATCGCACAGAGAAACTTCAACGAACAGTCATTGTGAGAATGGATCGCTTTGGGAATGATGCCCTGCGTGAACTGGGTAGGGTACTTCAACAATGGAGATTTTGTGCGCTCCAGGAAGGCTATCTGGTCGTTAATCGTAGGCGATGCGATGACGACAGATGATGCCAAGAAGGACAAACTCGCAGCGACAACAGCAATGGAGGACATAAGAAGTCGAAGTGGAGCAACGAAGATCAGACTTGCTCAGTTAGAAAGCGAGGAAAAGCTGATATTTATGTGTCCGTACTGCTCACTGCTATGATTCCCGGTACGTACACGTTGGATGATAGTGAGGTTGCCGACGAACGCGACGATAGGGTGGTATTAAAGGACCTGAGTATATGGAGCAGCGGGAAGCCTGGGTGATGTATAGAGCCTCCTCAAGAACGTTGCACGCGGCTACAGTAGCCGAGCCAAGCTGAGAAACTCGAGTCGACATCATGCAAGTTCACAAAGAGACACGTGTCAATCGTCGACCAAAGAGGCCGCTGAAGACTTCCATCGCTATGGATTCATCTCGTACCGCAGTCCTCAACGCGATGATTTTGCCCACCGACATAGGCCAAATCTAATTGATAATCCGCTCGCCAGCAGTAGTTGCAAGTTTGAAACTGCAGATGCGTTTACGTTTGATGAGCATCACCCACGAAAATGGGCTGATCATAAACACTGGCCATTGACAGTTGTGTACTAAGGAAAGTTGTGAGCTTGACTTGTGTGAGCGACTTTGGGCCAAGGCAAAAGGTAGCCGTTTCCCGAGTCGTGCATAACAATGCTGGTTTATGGTAGCCTTGGAGAAGATTTTTGATGAATGATTCAGATGACAATTGGCAGCAAGCTGAACATGGCACCACATCGAATACCAATTATACATGCGAGAGTACATTGGGCGGCGCGCTCGTCCCTGAAACAACTCATCCAGCACGCTGACGACATTCGGTTGACACCACGACCACTGGAGTCGGACCACTTGACTCTTTAATGCCGGGATTAATACAACTTCTGGTCTCCCTCTTCTCTTTTCTGCTCGTCTTTGGTTCTCTCCTTGGTGTGACCTCCTTCATAGGCGCTCGGCTAAGAGCATTTGGTTACGATATCCCCAAACTTATTCTGTTGGGCTTCCCCGAAGTCGACGGCTCATACCCTCAATACTCAATGTCTACTCCTTACTTCGAGGACTTCAGCCAGAACAGATACGCGCAGCTGCTCGCTCTGGTACTAGCAGCTGTTACCACTGGATACCTTTTCTACCGTACCACGTCCAAAAAACGCGAGTATAAGCGCTAATGTGTATTGCTCGACCTAAACTCATCCTCCCACAGAGAAAAAGCCTGTACTGGACCCCCAGGTATGGAAGGAGTTTCCGTTGAAGCAGAAGTTTATGATCTCCCCAAATACCGCACTGTACGTTATGAATCGTCCCAGTTATCATCTTGTGCAATCTGACGTGGCGTCAGGTATCGCTTTGCTCTGCCAAATCCGGATGATGTTCTTGGACTCCCTATTGGCCAGCATATTTCCGTGTCTGCTGAAATTGGTGGCAAGGAAATAATGAGAAGTTACACACCCACGAGTAGTGATGACGACTTGGGTCATTTTGATCTTCTCATCAAGGTACCTACCTATTCTATATATGACTCGTGGCTTCTCAGTCCTATCCTCATGCACGTTTCTAGACGTATGAGAAGGGTAACATCTCTCGCTATGTCTCTTTGCTAAAAATTGGGGACACTGTCAAAATTAAGGGTCCGAAAGGTCAATTCAAATACTCTCCAGATCTATCTCGTGCGATAGGTATGGTCGCTGGTGGAACTGGAATTACACCGATGCTGCAAATCATCCGTGCGGCGCTCAAAAACCCTGCAGACAAAACTCAACTTAGCCTCATCTATGCCAATGTCAACGAGGAGGACATTCTGCTCAAAGCTGAATTGGATGAACTGGTCAGGTCACATGGGAGGAGGTTCAAAGTGTACTATGTGCTGAACAACCCTCCTGCTGGTTGGACTGGTGGCGTTGGCTTTGTCTCCAAGGAGCAAATTGCCAAACATTTGCCGGCTTCTAGCCCAGATATCAAGATCTTGATGTGTGGTACGTATCTACAACACCTCACTAGATGATGACCTGTAGAAGCATTTAACTTTGTCGGACAGGTCCTCCACCCATGATGAATGCAATGAAGTGCGTGAAGGTTTCGTTTCGTTAACGTATATGTTACTGATATACGGTTCAGGAAACATCTTGACGAACTGAAATATCCTGCTCCTCGAACTGTCAGCAAGCTTGTTGATGAAGTAAGCCAGAGGAGCTCCATGATAACTGTCCGACGATTCTAATGCCTTTTGCAGGTTTTCTTGTTCTAAGATTAATACGATTCCTCCTTAGAATATCCATTAATATTAGACAATTATGATCGTAACTTTTGCTGTGAAAGGTAGACCATGTGCAAGTAAAATATGGGTTGATCAATAGCCCACCCGCGGGCGGCCACATCCCTATAAATGAGATGATCAAGAGAGCAAGTAAACATACATACCCACTTGCGATGTATTCCGGACACTGCAAGTTGCTGAGACATAGTGAGAGGGATGAAGAGGACGTAGTGGATGTTGGAAAAAGAAATAAAATATTTTGAAGCCACCCTGTTTCCCAAGTTCAATCAATATGCGACTTCATCCCATTCAAGAGCGATGCCCTCCATCCTTCTCGTCTTCCCTTAACCAGTTACCCCTTGTGTTCAACCACATCCGCTTCCCTTCCCTCTTTCCATAGTCATGCCTACCTGCAGACGCAAACGCGTCCTCCTCACTGAACCCTCTCAGACCCTCCTAGACGCCCTGAAGAGAGATCCTAACAAAGACGTCTTCTATCTGGCCCAGACAGGTGAACTGTTTGAAACTTATGAGTCCGTGCCTTCCTCAATGTCTCCCATATACCTATATCTCATGTACCACCCTTCGATACAGGGCCTATGCCGCTCGGATGTCCTTCTACCGGCTCAAGCAGTTCCAATGTGAGGTGACAGGCAAAAGCGGTCTCAATTACTTCGAGGCTCTAGATAGTGAACAACAAGAGGCCCGCACTATGCATTCTCGATTCCCCGAGCCTCTCAAATCCCCGATTCTCAAAGCTGTTCAATGGCGTACGTCATAATACTCAAACCCCAACTCTCGTTTCCCTGAATATTCTTGCCAACTTTGCAGAGGTCATTGGTCGCCTAGATCATCTAATAGAGGCTGTCTATGAACGGTTCAAAGACCGTTATTTCTTAGATGAGAGTACGCATCCCGGTCTCATTCTTCATACGTGTTTCTAACTGGTCTTTCTTCCGGACTTGAACAGAGGTGTTCGTTGATATACAAGGAGAAAGGTAACTGTCTCCGGTGGGCTTTTACACACTTCTTCGTCGTTGACTCCGGTCTCTACAGGTACTATGCCCGCATTATGCAGGTTTTCCCTCCGAGGGTTTCTCATCCCGACGACACTGCTTCAACATCTTCTTCTCGACTTTCTGACGAAGTGCCTGTCCATAAAGTTGCCAGCGACCTCAAAGTTACGATTAAAGATGCCGTGATCCGGGATGATCCTCAGAACTATCTTTACAAGATTCAGATTCACGAGGAAAACCAAGAAAAGGGTGACAAGACAAGTGCTCCTGCGGCGAAATCGAAGTGGAGCGGTAGTTTGATGGAGGTTCAATGCCCTGCAATGAGGTATGCTCTAATTTGTTGCGTCTTTCCTCTTGGTTACGAATGACATATATTTTTATGTACATATAGTCGTGATCGTTTAACTTTTTCCAAGTCCATTCTTCGTCGGTTCATTCGAGATTGCGTGGATCGAGACGCAGCGGTTGCTTCTCCGTGGATAGTAAAGAAACCCATTGCGGAGCGCTATGGCGTGAGCACAGTCATGCCGGAGGAGACTCGAAAGGGCGTTGAGACAATAAAGAAGGGTGAGATTGAAAAGCGGAAGAAGGTTTGGGAAGAGAAGGAGGGACCAGTCACAAAAAAGCAGAAGAAGGCAGAAGACCAAGGCACGTTCTTCTCATTCAAATCTTTTGCTGTTTGCCTCATTGTCATTAATTGTTATACAGCAGCCTTTGATGTAGATGGAGTTCAGAAAGAACCTGAAGAGCCAACAAAACCGCCAATTGAGAAGAAGAAAAAGAAGAAGCCTCTAAGGTACCCTGCCGAGGATATGGATGTTGTTTTAACGGATAAAGACAAGAAGGCGGGAGTAAAGGTTCAGCGGCCGATTCCAAATCGGATTGTCCTGCCTTTTGGTGAACATTTCGAAGAATTCCTAATGTCTTGGAATTTCCTTGTTGTATACGGGTATGTTTTGTCTTGTGTAAAACCCTCATCACAAATGCTTGCGATTGACGTTCATTTATTAGTCAACCATTACATTTATCACCATTCACTCTGGACGAGTTTGAGCTAGCACTTCGACATCCTGTTAATGACCCACCTTGTAACTTGCTGGGCGAGATCCATTCTACACTCATCTATAATCTCCGCACAGTCCCGTTCACGCGTCACAGCGCGCTGGTATCGCTGCTACGTTTGAAGGAAGACGGTGATGCAGAGCCCGAATTCACAGTCACCATTGACCAATTGATCGCTACCATGGCTGATGTTGGAAATAATTGGGAACGCGTACCCTTAAGACACAGTGAAGGGAGGGACGGATGGGAAGAGGCTCTAGTTGGTTGCTTAAAAGATGTATGCCTATCCATACAGTCTTTGCGAAATTATTTTTATTGATTGTTTGTATCAGCACGCTTCAGTTGACAAATTTCCTCTCCTCCAGCCTGTCCTCACGTGGCTATTATTTGCTCCAGAACCTTCATCCGAGTCGTCCTCCCCATCATCCCCTGACTCGAAACCCGTAATGCCAGAGTTGGTCACCCCGTCTAGGCCAGGAGATAGGTATCACACGCTACCACACGAATATAAGACTGCTATCATCTCTTTCATGTGTAATTTGTCCGTATCAAGTAAAGCCATCCACGGTCACATGGATGCATGCGAGGAACAGTTGACGAGCCTCCGGAAAGAGAAGATTGAAATAAACAGGAATAAGAAGCAATGGTGTGTTCCTCTGTTGTCATACTATGTCACAAGTGATACTCAGATGTTTAATAGCATGGAAGAAATCAATACCGTGCTTGAAGGCACGGAGGTCAAAGGGGCTATCGACGGCGCCAATGGTGTTGAGCAAGATGTGCAGATGCAGGATTCGAGTGACCTGTCGGATGCACCACCATCTGAGGTAACATCTGAGACAGGGTCTGCTGTTGGACGTGCATCAGGCTCGCGTTCTCAGAGTTTACGTCGAAAAGCCCAGACAAAATCCCAACAACGGGAGGCTGCTAGAGCCAAGGCCATGTCAACCCGACAAGCGGTAGCTGAACACCGAAGACTGGATGAGGAGGTCAACAAACTAGAACGAAGGCTTGAAGCCATTGAACGAGAGTTCAGGAAGTTGTTGGGTTGTATTAGGATTAAGCCCCTAGGGAAGGACAGGTTCTTCAACCGGATATGGTGGTTCGATGGTTTGGGATCAGGCTCGTTGGTAGGAAGCGGTGGCACGGTACAGTACGGGGCTGGTCGGATTTTTGTGCAAGGTCCGAGTGAGTTTGATGTGGATATCCTGGAGCGGAGAGAACTGGAGGACGGAGATGTACGGAAGCGAAGATTGGAAGAAGAGGGGGAAGAAGGCATGCTGGGGGTCGGTGAATGGGCAGTTTACTCGGAATTAGAGGAGGTGCGAAACTGGGCTTTTCTATACGAAACCCCTTTAAATTTGTTGATGCCGGTGCCTTCTTAGATCGACGAGTTTCTCGCATGGCTGAACCCAAAAGGCGTTCGTGAGAACGCACTTAGGAACGCAGTGAACAGGTGGTTGTCCCATATCACTTCCGGAACACGAAAGCGTTTGTCGGTACGTAAAGAATGCCTGACTGTGGTGGATGTTTATGAAGTTTTTTTGTTGATCAGGACTTGAACGTCAACGCTAAACTTCCAGAGGCGCGAAGGAGTGCGCGAAAGAGCACTGGGCTAGAAGTGAGTCGTGAGCCGTACATGACATGGACGAATCGTAGAGCCGCAAGCAATTCGTAAAAAGTCGAGCACATATAAACGTATATATAATGTAATGTTGGAACGTTCAATCGTAAACCAAGAAGAGAAAAGATAAAACCAAATCCGGATGCATTCGCCGTTTTAACATAACTGAATTCATGTAAGGATTGAGCACAATTGTTGTCTACAAGATTACGCAAGAATCTATACCAAAATTACTACGCGTTACAGTACCATACGATATGTCAACCCTCAAAATTATGGATCTTTGATATATTATGCGCCAAACAATTGGCTGAGTTCTTCCATTCTGCGCTGCAGAAGCTCCGCCTTACCAATGGTCGACCCGAGCGTCATGTTCGCCAGCGCCGTTTTCTTCCGTTGAACCTCAAGCAGACGGGCTTCAATCGAATTCTCGATGATCAGCTTGATGGTCGTGACGGGTTTCGTTTGTCCTAGTCGATGCTATTGCGGAAGTAGATCAGCAGGTGTCATCAGGTGTGAAACTGGGGTGACGGACTATACGATCTACGGCTTGATTCTCTACAGCCGGATTCCTGGGATGCACACTTGAATAAAC
The DNA here is from genome assembly GCA_003313065.1 of Sarcodon sp. MG97. Classification (NCBI taxonomy): domain Eukaryota; kingdom Fungi; phylum Basidiomycota; class Agaricomycetes; order Thelephorales; family Thelephoraceae; genus Sarcodon; species Sarcodon sp. MG97. Next base: position 36,708 of record QGOD01000913.1, read on the forward strand.
AAGTCGTAGACATTCTAATGTGTGTAACGTACCAATATGGGTCCATGAGATATACACGCTGCGCAGCAGTCAGATTAAGGCCGACACCTCCAGCCTTCAACGATACAAGTAAAACTTCGCAGGCCGGATCGTTCTTCAATGCATCCATGGCACGAATTCGATCATCGCGTTTCATGGTGCCGTCAAGACGATCGTAACGAATTCCAGCAGTCTCCAAAGCGTCCTCGATCCTAAATTAAGTCATGAGATATGCATCTTGATGAAAAGCAACTGAGCATCTCACTTGTCTAGCATGGATGTCCACTGCGAGCTGAATTATCGTGAGATTTAGAACCATAAAATTGGTATAGGCTCTTACAATACTATAGTTTTCACGACACCATCCTCTAACATGTTCCCTTCATTGTCGACCAATTGCACTTCAACTGAGCAAGGATCATAATTTGCGGAGTAGGGATTTGCTCTCGAAAGATGTACCAAGTCACCCAGAAGTGCCTTGACCTTGGTTGATGGGTGGAAATTCTCCAAAGGGATCCCCTTGGCTCGCTTCTCCTTTTTTGTCGATCGTCGTTTCATCTGTGTTTCGAGTGTTGAGCATTCTGGGCTGACCTCCACAGCATCTGACATGGCCAGGCCGGACTGACAAGCTGAGCAAGAGTGGAAGACGTCTGACGCAACGTTTGGCCAGCCGGGAAACACACATTGCCGGAAACATTCAATACAGAAGAGATGCTGGCAGCGGGTCAGGACTGGGCGAAGAACGATAGGACTAGATTGACGCGTAGATGCTCGAGACGTCGTGCCCTTCGTCTTCTTTCCACGTTTTGCAGCCGAAGGTTGGCAAGCAGAATCACCGATCATGCAGGATTCCTGAACAGAATCAGGACCGTTCCATAGCTCACCACCACATTCAACACACTGCGTTGTACCCGCTTCCTTAAGGAGGGTGAAGATAGCAGTGGCACGGCTACAATTGATGCCGTCGCTTGTCATAGCAGCAACAATATTTTCATACGATGCAGCTTGTGCTCCACTGTCGGAGGCCCCTTTCTGTACCAACTCGAAATGGTCGCAAATTTGCCTCAATCGCAGAATCTTCTGCAGGATACCGACGTAATTCTTCATGACCTCATTTTTGTCTGACAACTCCGTGAACTCAGCCTTGGATTCGTTGAAAAATTGGTCGTAGATCTCTTGTTCTTCTTTGTCGAATTTGAGATACCGCAGTTCATCCCGGCGCGGGGGGAGAGCGAGTATTTTCTGTCCATCCTTGGTTCTGGATTCCTTCGTCCGGCGTAACGTGACACATTTCATGATTGTCTGCAGCCTAGCAATGCCAAGGGGTTGTCCATACTTGGCCGGGGTACCAATGAACTCCATCCACGTGCTCTTGTCATCCAAAGGCTCGATGCGTAGGAACTTGATGAGTGCAAAAACGTCGTCCAGTTTATTCTGGACAGGTGTACCCGTTAAACACAGTCGGCGATCGGCCATAAGATCACAAGACGCCTTGCTTCCTACAGTGTTCGTTTCCTTGATAGAACTGAAGATCGAAAACCCGAAGTCGGTGAGCAGCATCTAACTATTCAAGAGGAGACCCACTGAGCTTCATCAAGCACAACCCTAAACCAATTCACACTTTGTAAGGGGCTCGTAGCCTCTCCCGTGAGGCAGTTCCGATTGAGACCATCCTTCTTCCTTTTCATACCACATTTCATGGATTTGACTTTGACAACTTGATTCCCACGTTCGTCAGTTTCAACACATTCTTCTCCGGACTCTTCATTGTCTTCCTCGTCGGCATCTGCGCCATCGCTAGGGGTAGCAATGCTCCTGGTTTGTTTCGAAAACTCAGAGGCCAGGGTTGCGTAGGTAGTGATGACAGCATCAAAATCGGCTAAGAAGAGCGGGTCCGGCTTTCGAGCGTTCCCATGATAGACATAGACTCGAATTGGGCTACATGATGGACGTCCTGGCCGCTGTGTAGTGTCCTTCGAAGCTGCTGTCGAACATCCTCCGACAACAGAAACATCTCCCTTCCAATGCTCTCGGAACTGGTCTTCCCAATTTGACACCGTAGAAAGAGGACAGACGATCAAAGTAGCTCTGCTGTTTGCTTTGATCCTGCAGATCCTGGCATATTCAGCGTTCAGCTTGTCTTGTTCTTTAACTACTTTTGCTTTTGATTTGGAGGAGGTTTCCGGGACTGGATCTGGCATTCCCCAGACAGAACCTGCAAAATGACTGGCAGATAAGCTGGGGTCATTGGCAGCTCGTGATGGTGGAAGTGGAGGCTTCTCGACTGGAATAGAAGCAAAGCTGCGAGCAGACGACAACGTCGATGCAATGAGCGATACACACGTTATCGTTTTACCAAGCCCCATCTGGAAAGTCGCGCACTTCAGGGATCAAGAATGAAAGATACGAAAAATAAGACAGACGTCGTCAGCTAATATGGCAGCTTTTGCTTCTTGCGGTTCCTCAAAGATCTCTTTCTGGGTAACGATATGTAGCCACGATTTCTGGCCTGTCAAGTGGTTCACCTTTTGCTGCCATAATGAAGAGGGTTTACCGCAAAATGGAGTTATCTCGCGTTCTCGTTCAAGCAAGAAAGTCAAAGCCTTCTTCTGATGCGGATATAATGGTGTGGAAACTTCTGGTGCTATAAGGAAAATAATTCGGCAAACGGATGTAGTAACATAATACCACGAGACGTACGAGGCTCTGTCTCCTGGAGTTCATCGCCGCTTTTCAGGCTTTTGAACAAATCATCCATCTGGCTTCTCTGTATTTCCACGCTCTTGCCCGAAACTGCAGGCTGAGTCCATCTAGATCCATCACCAGAACCAGGGCACACCTTCTGACTGTGTAGAATATTAGATTTATACCCACCGGGGGGCGGATTATGCGGGTTCATATAATGACAAGCCTGTAGCCTTTGCTGGTCGAATGGTAGAGTGGGATGATCCAAGTAGAGGCTATTCTGTTGAAGATACTGAGAAACCACGGGAATGTTGCCTTTGGGTGTATAAACTAGGAGTATGAGTGGCAATATCGGAAGCTGTGAGAAAAAAAAGAATGATCAAACATATAATGACCAACGCGAGGGAGTGTATTTTACGTTTGGAAGTCCTTTCCTAACTCTGGCTTCTAGTCTGATTAATCCTTTTCCCATCATGGGTCCAATGTTAGTAGCAATCTTCTGCTCAACAACACCGAAGGTTTCTCCGCCTAAAGGCTCTCCCGCAGGACCTTTGGTACTAGGCGTCTTGATATGGATAGTATGTTGAGCATTAAGCTTGTTTGGGTTGTGCTCATAATGTAACCGCACGCATGTCCATTCTGCGTCCGTTCCTAGTTGACCAACCTCCGGACTTAGATAGGAAACGGGATACAGAACCAATGCCGTAACCGTCAATTGACCAATACAAACAGGCGTCTTTGGAGGTAGATCGGCAGGTAGGGTTGCAGCCTTCTGTGGTTCAGGTGAGGGGGATGCGGTGAGGTCAATGATATTCCGGATATTCATATTAGAGCGATTGTTACTGGTAGCTATAGGGGCGGATGGCGGTGGTGGAGGCGGTGTCGACCGCGATCGTTGGTGTTCCGAGTTATACTGCGACTGTTCGATAGAATACGAAGGGCTTGTGAAAGAATTTGCTTGTTGTATATTGTTAAAGGCAAAAGCAGGACGATACGCGGCAGGAGTAGACATAGATAGCGATTGAGAGTATGCACGAAGGTCGGAAGGTATCATCGGATATTGAGACGATCCTGCAGGATTCATCTGAAGTGGTTGGGGAGGTTGAATCGCCATGTTGGCCATTCCGTTGGACATGGCTAGTGGTAAGGCACTTGAAGAGGATTCGAAGGAGGGAGTACTTTGGCTCAGTCCAGCATGAAGTAGATGAGATTTAGAGAGTGGAAGCTGAGTGGGATGAGTGTATGCTATTCGGGATAGAGGAGCGTTAGGAAGTGAGACATCATCGTCTTCAACGGTAAGGTCAATTGTGGAAGATGAGTAATCCGACATGTTGAGGTAACCGGTAGGGTTGGTCAGAATGCACAATGTGCAGATTCCGAAACCAGTGTCGTCGGCGAGTGCGCTTGGAACCAACCCGGAGCCTAATTGCTGGTGGTATCGATGAGTCCGTTGTCGACTTTGCCACTGTCGTCGTTATCGAAGCAGGCTCAACTCAAGCGTCCACAGCTCGCTGAAAAGTTGGGATACGGATTAGGCACACGATTAGTAATAGCCACGTTGTTACCGATATAGAAACCACGACCCCACGTTATCCTTTTAACTGATTACAGATATGCTGACACATCCCGAATGCCATCCGTCAATACGCCTCGCTAATACATCTTTAACAAATGTGTTTTACGGGCTCGCCATCACCAGATTTCTCCCCAAGATCGCGGCCCACTGTACGCTCCAGCACCTCCATCATGAATGCGAATAACGATCGCGTAAGGGCCGCATCCCAACGGCCCTTCGACGATTCATCCCGGATAAACGCATGCTGCGCCTGAACTTCAAGAAACTGTGATCCTCTCTTAAGATATGCCGAGTTTCAAAGTAAAGGTCATAATGCACTGACCGATGTTGGGACGTTCGCATCTTCCAAGGCGCTCCGGATTAGATCTCTGCCCTCTCGGGGTACATGCGTGTCTTGCTTTCCAAATATCATCTTTGATCCAGTCGTCACGCGGACGGATTATAGAATAGGCTGATGAGTTATACTTACGACCAGTTCGCCCTTCCCAGTCAAGTCACCGGCCCTTACTCTCTGTAATGAATCATCATTTTTGCCTTTGCCCAGTGTTGCGCTGTGTATGTCTGTGGCGAAAAAACATACACTGGCTAGCACTCGGTGATCAAATGCAGCCTGTTCCTATTGAAGTAGTAGTCATGCTAAGACGATGTCGCGACTCACACGGAACGCCTGTGAAACTCTATTAGGTGTCTCGCTTGAGATGTAGGTTGGCGTACTCACTAGATGACCTCCTAAGCACATTCCAGTGGCTATTCGGCACGCAATTAGCCGCCCAAAGATAAAGACAGCGGGAAATCGAACCAGCAATTCTCCCATTACAATTGTTCAGACTACACAAGAGATCGATAGATAGTGTAGCGTCCTATTCGTCAGGCAATGAAGATCGTCAAGTTTCGAGATTATAAACTCTAAAAACGACAACTAACTTCGTCATAAGCAGCTAGTGTTTTCTGGATCTAACCGCCACTGAATTTGATGTCGAATATTCAAGATGAGGAGACTGACCTTGTACTGGTTGCCTCTATCCGTTCCTTTCAAGTCGATAGTGAGATATTACATTCACGCGATCATAATGTATAATACCTTCAGCGTCATAGGAAATAGGGTCCGGAGACTCGAATTCATGGTATGTAGATGGACACGCTGCATGTAGCGTTGAGATTTGTATAAAAGCAGGCAGTCGGCGCCGCTCACCCACGACAAATCCCTGGCTCGCTATCTGACCAGCGAACCGTTCAACTGGACCAGTGACCTGATAGATTTCGGAAAAGCACACGACCCCTTCACAAGATCATGTAAGTCTCTCTCAAGTTGGACGTCGGGATGCCTATCCACCTGGAAACTTTGCATTTGGATAACCAGGCACTTTGGGGGCGATCACGAAAATTCTTATAGGGCGACCATTATCCAAAACCGACGGGACATCGTGGAATGTCTTGGTGATTAGCATTCTGATAAAAGCTGGTGAAGAACGTCGCGGCTCATTGTGTCATTGATCTACTAAGTGGTTGGTCATGTGACCACACACGTTTATCATGTGACCACACACGTTTGACACACACGTTTGTCATTGACCACGATGGCGGGTGCCACTGACCTGGCACACACAATTCTATTCCTTCCGCCTTTCTTCCACCCTCACCTACCATTATGGCACAGTCCACTTCGCAGCTCAGAATTCGCCCTTATAAGCCGTCAGACCTCGACCATGTTCTTTTCTCGATTTCAAAATGTAATATGGAACCTCTCACCGTAGCTAATAACCGATGTACGTATCTTTATACCTTGCCTTCTATCTAGTGTGTACAACCCTTATACCTACACCAGGCTATGTCCACCCAATGAGTATTGCTGTATGGGTGGCCTTTGCTTGCATATTCGTTCAAATTATGGACTGGTGGCCGGGATCGCAAGAATATGGCGGTTTGCTGGCATACCTAACACCAATACCAGCATTTGCTGCTACAACAGTGCCTGTGATGTTCTTTTTTGATTGGCATGTCCTCTACACACCTTCCCTTTGTCTTCCCCCAGCTCATTGAACGAAAACTGCTCAATTTTAGGCTGAATCGACCATTCTCCGAACGGGCCGCAGAAGTTGCCCTACGTCAGAAGGACATCCTGAATATACAACGCACATACAGCCTTTCTCCTTCCTCTGGATTCTATATCCTGGAGTACGAGGGGAGGTTAATTGGAATTCTTGGTTTGGACGCTTCCAGTTCTAGTCCTGCAAGGTCAAGCGACGCAGTACCTGGCAGAGCTGTAATCCACCATTTCTATGTCTTCGACCCATACCGTCAAACCGGGGTTCAAGACGACTTGCTTGCTCACGCTATTAAACGTGCCTTTTCCTCTCCTGACGCTACATCCATCGAGGCTAGCTATTCTATGCTTACCCCATACATAAAAAAAGCCTTGCTTGACCACGGGTTCAAACTCACCACGTCTGAACGAAGGGGGCATCTCATTAGTTGGCAGGTAGGGGTTGCTGTATTACAAAAATCAGCTTGGGACGCTAGATAAAATTCTCAGTCTACAACTGCTGGGAAAATAATGACAACATTCACGATTGTGGACAATTAGATTACATTGATCTTGATATATATAGTTTAATGATACAAATACTACTGGTTGTTGGATGAAATGCAAACGAAATGCAGCCAACACGCAACACAATGGCAAAACCATGTCAATGGCGAATTACGCAGTGGCAGCCTTGGTCTCCCTGGCTCTCCGCATCGTTTCCAAAGCTCTAATTCGCAAGTTCTGCTCCATCTTCAAGGAATGAGGTTTAGGCGGACGCTGGAAGCCTTGACCCGTTGAAGATGAAGGAATCGAACCGGTCGTTATTTGTAGATTTCTATCGATGATATCCAGGGCATTTTTCATCATTCCAGACACTGTCGCGGATAGGGGGACAAAAGCCGCTTGTGTCGGTGGGAGAACAGAGCGACTCGGTACCCCATTTGTGCTATTTGTCGCAAACTGATTTCCATCCGTTTGCTGAATGGATGTGGATCTAGCAAAATGGCTCAGAGCAGGAGAGCTCATCACCCGGTCATTGCCGACAGTGGTATTCCCAGCTAACCGAGAAAGCTTAATCATGAGGAATTGATTACATTGAAGGAATGACCATAAACTCGCCTAGGATGACAGAGCCTTGGTCACTAGAGAGCTGCGATAACGTGACCCTTGGGCCTGCTGTCGCCTCACGGATACTCTTTAAATCTTCAGACAAAGAGAGTTCTTAAGCATGATCAGCCACTTACGGAAGAAAGGGTTGGGCACCGGCTAGTAGGTATCATCAGGTAGTACGCCTGTTTGGGTATATTTTCCATCTGCAGCTCCGAGATTTGTATCACTTCATCCTAAAGTAATGCCGCGTTGACGATAAATCATAAGGGTGAAAAGCTATATTGCTCACAAGCATGGGATCATCTGCCAGAAGATCTGTGTTGCAGAGTTTGTTCGTCAACGTCATTGCATTTGGCTGTGGCGCGAGAGTATTACTCCGGTCAAATGGTCTAGGAACTAATGGAGCACCGTGTGAGACCGAAGTCGCAACCTGTGATGCACTTGCTGGCCATTTACTAGATGTCGGAGAAATTCGTGGATCAGAATTTGGACCAGTAATGTCAGGTGTCAACTGCGACTCCTGAAAGGTCGTCACCGGGATAAGATTGGCCGAGACTGGGGAGTTTTGAGGTCGGGAAAAGAGGGAGGATGTGGGAGGCCAATTGAACGGGTTTAGTTCAGACATGGGTGTTAGCGAATCGGGCATAAAAGGACCTTCGACACGAGTTCTAATTGAGCGTTGAATGCCGCAGTCCGTTAGGGCTCTTGCGGGATTGGCTGCAGGAACGACATATGAAGCAACGTGTGAAGTCTGGGAACCTGGAGATAGAGAAGGACGTCCAAGAAAGCCGGCACCTGTTGTAGTATCCTCGGGCTCTGACATCACTTGTGATCCAGGCATAGTATCGCTATTTGCTTTATTATTTACAAAGGGCGGGATTTGCTCCTCCGTTCCCGGTAAAGGTGCAGCAGGCAGAAACATACTAGTGTTCTTGGAACTATAGCCAAGAGCCTGTTGCTCAACTACGGCGGGTGCTGGTGTTCCTAATCTTGCAAGATCTTGGGCGGGATCCATAGATGAGGTTTCAGATACCAATAGGAGAGCTACACGATCGTTCTGGGGTGTTGGCATTGACAAAAAACCCGCTTTAGAAAAGATTCCAAAAGTTCACGTACTGAGGTTGCAAGTACTTGATCTATGGCACCTTCAGAATTGTTCGGAGTAATGGAAGACAAGTTGGGAGGCATGATATCCACCATGGAAAGATCCTCAACTACATTTTTATCGAAATGAACGTCAGACGCAAAGCCGACGGGCGTGTATGTATCTTTAGAACTCGGTTAAGACATGACGTACTCTGTACGATAACACGAAAACTCACTGTCTCCAACCTCTTCTAGGATTTCCTGCGGGGGTACATTATCTTCATGAAAGGCGTATTCGTCTGCTTTTGGGTCAGATTTATGCCACCGCCCTGGTTTCTCTGTCGGGGAAGATTTCTTCTGCTTAGCCATTCGTCTGCGATTCCTCATCTCGATTATGGACAGTTTCCCAATTCGTTCCCACTTCTCGTCGCGCTCATATAGCTCGCGCTGCTTTGCATCTTCTCTTTCAGCGTCGACCTTATACTTTCTACGCTGGGTGTGTATAGCCCAAAATTGCATAGGAAGTCGAGATAACTCGGAGTCGCAGAGAGAACAGAAACAAGGTCCATAACAATCGCAGGGAAAAATCTTGTCATGAAGTGTCCCTAAGGTGTATACTGTATGTCAGTCAACTGATGTGGGAGTGGAACTGACGTGAAAACGCACCGCAATATTCACACATAAAATGTTGGACGTTTCCAGTCTTGTGTTTTTCGAGGACGATTTTATTTACACAAGTACCTGGATTTGTAATGTTGATTCGGCACATTCTCGTCTTGCAAACCTGGCAATTCAAGCTTCCGTTATACAGAGGATTGATTGTCATCTGCCTTACAGCCACTGTGAAGGGATGCATTAGCGGCAGTTGAGTGATTTCTCGAGAACTCACAGCAGTTCATGCATCGATAAAGCCTATCAGTGAGAGGGGCGAACTTTGGATAATGTTTGGTTGGTGGGACATTGAAAGAATATTTCGGGCCTTCTGGATGTTTCAGCTAGTGTGTCTGACGTTGATCGACATGAGACGAACTTTTTTTACGATCTGAAAGGAAGATGTTTGAAATGGCTTGTGTCAAATGCCAGGTTAAGGTCCGAATGGTCCAAGTCAGAATATGTCTGCAGGCCGAGGACAGAATCCCGAAAGTGGCTCTAGCAGAGTAGCATATTAGTTTGACGATTGTGGCGAGAAGATTCGATATGAATTCTGACGTCTTATGTTGACTGCGAACGATGGAGAACCCTCGAAATATAACGTAAATGGAGGATGTAATCAAGGAATCCAGTAGGAGTATAGCTTGAGTATAGATATGGTCGACCCGGACAAAGTAAGACTTGTATCTTTGCAAGGTATTCGTCGGCAAGAGTGGCAGTGATAGAAAAATGGGTAATGCCGAGTCAACAGGATTGATGGGGACGGACAGAGAGCACAGGATAACGTAGGCGACAGCAAGAATAGATATGAGGTGTAAAGAGAAGATAACTTCCTGGCTAGATGAGTTGGACAACTGTGCGGTGCGGGGTAACTACGTGCCACTGTACATTGGAATGCCAATTGATCTTACACCCATATTTTGAGATAGATTAGCGTGGTTATGAGAATATCGATCTGCTGGACTCTAGTATGATGTAGCTCGTCCTAAGCGTTAAGAAGAAGAGTGGCGTATCAGGGAAGAGGGTAACTGCGGCTTAGTGGAGGATGCTGGAGGTTATGTACCGCGTACCTTATATGCGTTCAGGGTTTCATGGCCATACCATCAGGAATGGAGGGTCAACGGAAGCAGGTCATTATCGGGGACATTTCGCTGATAATTATGCTGGGCCCAGGGAGCACACAAAGGGAGAACGGGTAACAAGTTCAAGTCCGTGGTAACAGCAACCGGTTGTCAGAAGAATCACAAAGGTCAAAACAAAAAGAAATAGATTCAGCGCCGAGACACTTGTGCGCCGTGGCTATGGCCGCTGTTAGTAAGTACAATGATAGAAGTACCACGTGGATTTTCCATATTTTTGCTGGGTCAAGTCAGAAGTTGTGTGTGCAAATACTATAGTCAAGCACAGAATAAGTGGGAGGATAAAAGATAATTTGATAGGTTAACGATGCATTCGTGGTAAATACTGTGGGAGACTCGATCGAGACAGGTTCAATGAAGTTCAACTATCCCCCGGCTCTTCAGCGACCAGCAACCACTGCGCTCCTAGCCCCCCCCCCATACTACGTCCAGAGGCCTATCCACTCGTTTAGACAGATCATTATCCAACAATGCCGGCCATCCGCCATCTCCTTCGTGTCTTGAACGACTCGATCTGCCCACCAGCACAGCCGTTATGTGCAACTAATCCACAGGAGCACGCTGCGTCCAGTCAACGAAGTGATAAACCATCAGACACACTTGGCAATTATGCGGTACCCATCATTCTCCTAACACTGGCCGGGATTTTCTTCTTGCTTTGGTTGTCTTGGGCACAATGGCCGAAGGACAAAGCAAAGGCTTTGTGGAAGATGAGGAAGGGACGAAAACATCAAGACAAGGGAATCCACTCGCCAGATTCTACGAGAAACGATCCTGACCCCTTCGGGATACAAGATGAGTTCGACGAAGACAAATATGCTTCAGAAGAGGTTCGCTGAGGAATCCAACTATAATACTTGATAAGTGCTGAAATCTTTTGCAGGATATGGACATGGTGGACCTCGAGATTGATGAGAAAGAACTTGGACCGATGAGGGGGAACACTTTTGTAGGAATGAAGTAATCTTGTATTCTTTTTTCATGTCGCGTTTGGCGTCATAAGATAGACCAAAATCTATGATCGGAATCGCAAACGGGCAAGTTCCGATGAAGTTGAACTTGCAGTAAAAAGCAAGAGGAGGCAACCAAATGCATCTTATCCTTCCTGACCCAGAACGAAACGGTTCCTTCAAGCCTTTTACCCAGAACAGCCTACTCAGCGATGATGTTTATCTTTGGACGAGCCACAGACACACCAATGACTCCTGACAGCTATATCGGAGACGATGTGATGGCACAAGAAGCAGAGTACGAGAAGCTAGCGCCAAGTGGAAAGCAAGTCGCAACAGTAGTCGGCGCCTCCGTAGCGGCGTTGGTAGGGTTGTTACTTGGCATATATGTATTCAACCAGGTGCAACGGTGGTACAGAATGCGACTATGGAAGAGGAGGAACTCCATCAGGACGGTAAAAAGAGACGAGCCGTCAAGCGGTGAATCGCCGTTGCAGACACCGTTGGATGATGGTCTGGATATCGAGAAAGGGTCTGTTCTAAAGGTTATCTCGTAAACGTTTCTTGACGACTTGGATACTATGCTGAACAGATGAAACAGGCATGATGGACACTTTTCGGATCTCTGGGAGTTTGCAGTTGATGGGAAAGGGAAATGGTAGACTTGCCGCGAAACGCTCCTTATATTCTGAACAGTTTATTCCAGCCACTCTTTTACTGCTCCTACTACTACTGTGTCGACTCGAGCATACTTGCGATACATGTATCTAGATATACACAGCTGTTGTCATGGACGGCATATTCACTCTCGTGCAATCGTCATCAGCTCAGTCTGCTTTACCTGTTCTCAGAAATCTTATCGCAAATGCGACAAGCCCTGTTTTGCTGTTTTGTTTGTTGTACCCTCCAGAATCGCTGCTGGGTGAAACAATCAATGACAAACACATAAAGGTGTTCGATTGGACCGATAGAATCCCAGGTTACACCCAGGATTATTTTCTTCCTAACATATTAGATGCCGTACAATCTGGTGCGTCTGGACATTTTAAAGAGTTTCAGTTATCAAGGGTCTGACGGTGAAGGTTATAAGGTACATCTGAGGAAGCTACGATAGTAATTGACTCACTGGACACACTTTCATCCGATATAAACTCTACCTCATCTGTCTATACCCTCCTGACGAAGATCCGCAATCTCCCATCCGCCCGTCTCATAATCCACACCTTACATCCATCGCCAACGTCCTCCTCAACCTCTCTTCTTTCGATCCTCACCCAGACATCCTTCTCGTCCTCTCTAACACACATAATAGCCCATCCAACCTCTCTCCTTCTCCACATATCCTCAAGCTACCTATGTCCACCCCCACCACTGTCCACGCCCCAAAAATTCTGGTCCATTTTCACCCCAATATCCCAGCGTCACTCAGAAACCGACAAACTGGTGTTTGGCGCGGATGGTCCGGACAACGGCGTCACAGACGATGGATTCGTCGTGGAACTCCTCGTCCGCGGCGGCCCTGCTCAGACAGATAACGGGGGCACCGTAACTGGACGGAGGAAACGAACCGTTGACAGAACCCTGCAAGGCTGGTACCCTCGTAGAGGACTTTGCGAGCTGAAAGAACTGAACGGCTTGCAAAGCTTATGGTCTTTAAATAAACCAGCAAACGCTGAAACAGTCCGTTTCACCTCCACTTTTGCTCTTTATCGGACTCTTGTTTACTGTTCTGCTATAGAAAGCACCCATTGATCCAACAGACAAACTCCCTTTCAACCTTAACCTAACCCCCTCCCAGCAAGCTGCGCGAGCCCAGGTCCCTCTTCCTTACGTTCACCAGGGTCAGTCGATACATTCCATTTCTCCCGCTTGTTTGTTCACTCGGTTTACAGGTCATGATACGTCTTCGGACAACTCCTCTGGTGCAATATTTTATGACCCGGATTCTGCAGATGATATAGACGACGACGACCCTGACGAGGATCTGGACATCTAAAAAAAGTATTTCATATCTGAATCATATAAGATGACAGTTTTTCATACAAAGTTATGGGTTATGGACGACATCGTGCTATTGATCTACAGCCAATTAAAGAGTAACAGTTAACATGGCAACAATAGACAAATATCTCTTCTATGAATTACGAGAGGCTATACGAGGTAGAATACATACAACCGATCAACAAAATTGCGATGGGGAAATGAAGTGGTCATAGCTCTGTTGCGAGATAATACAGTTATCGCGATCATAGTCTCGGAGAGAGAAATAGGTGAACCTCAACGTGAAAAAAATACAAGCTTGGAAACTTGCAAAAGTCAACGCGAAAAACGTCTCGAAGCAGACCCAACCGTAGGTGATGCTAGGTTAAACCACGACCTTCTACGCGCACCTTTTACATCCACAGGTTCAGCACCAGAATTCACGTTCATCCTTGGAGGACTGAGAACTTCAAAGCCCTCATCCAAAGAACGGCTGTATTCTGGACATGTGTTGGGTGCAGAGCTTTCGATGACGCGTACTCTTGGCTTTGGAACAATGAAGAGCGAAAGAGGACCGGGAAGTGAAAACCTCTTACTACTACGAGATCCAGGCTGTGGAGTAGCTGGAGGAAACGACATTCTTGTCGTGGCGGTTCCATCGTCACTTGCAGAATTTGGTGATGTAGGGGAGACATTACCCATCAAACCGAAATGATGGTTCACTGGACTCAATGACACAGGAACTGGTGGTACATTCTCCTTCTCGGCTCCTGTCTTCTTTCGAGTAGCATGAAAGTCCAAGAACCGCGAAATACTGCTACCTCTCACAAGTTTCTTCAATTTAGAAGTTGAAGAGGTTTTAATCTTCTCTTTCCTGTCCTGTTTGTACTCCTTCTTGGATGATTTCTCGACGGTTTCTCCAGCCATCTGCTGATGACGATGCCTAGTGCAAGTACTCCTCTTCCCTCTCAAAGAACTTCCAGAATTGTCCACGTACATGTGAGGTCTCATCCCAGCTTCGTAGGGTAGAGTTTGACATGTATACGTCCATGGCTCGCCCCCAAAATGTTGCCCGGAATCATAACCTCTATCCACCTGCAATTCATCTTTGATTACTGCCCTCGCTTTCAGGTTCGAAGAGGGTGGATTGCGCGCCATTAGCATATCTTGATGCGCCTGCTGTGCGGTAGGAACAAAGCTCTCGGTAAGAGAGTCGGAGGACGGCGATGGTGAGATGACAGGGAGTGTCTCGAAGTACGAAGATACTGGAACGCCACCGGGGGTGGAATACGAACACATCTGCGGCTCTATTATAAGGGTAGAAGGGGAAGGAGTCGGAAGATTATTTAATTGGAAGCCGGATGATATCGAAGGAATGGAAGGAATCGGTTGCAGGGAAGCTGACGACGGGAAACGGTCAATGACCGACGAATTTGACGACGTTCTAGAACGGCAGAGTTGAGCATGCCGGTATACAGGCGAGGAGAAATCCCAGCCGGGATCTAGGACAGACCCAGACGAAGAGACTGAATCAAAGGCCGAATCCGAAGAGAAGGATAAAAGCGAAGGACCAAAAGACAAACGTGTAACGCGAGAACTCAAAGACAACGCATCATCCGGCAAACTAGACGGAGGGAAACAGAGAGGGGGAAGGATCGGTGGAAGATCTTTGGCTGTCGGTGAAGGAGAAGAGGTGGTTGTGGTTGAACTATCGTCCAACAGAGATGGAAGAGTCTTGATTACAATAAAAGAGCTCATGAACAAAACAAAAAAAAGGGGGGGCAATGGAGAGTGTGGTAAGTTACCTGCGGAGTGGATTCCATTTGTTTCTTTGTTATGTTTGAAGTTTTTGCTCTTCCTGTTGCCGGCCTGGGTGTCACTTCTTGCGACGAGAAGAGAGAATTCGACAGACGACGGTGAAAACGGACGACTCGGTCCAAATTGCTCATTGAGGACTTGGAGGGCACAGGTTTGGTCGGAGAACGGGGCGGGTGCAAGCCAAGACTGGCAGGATGCGGAACAGCAGGATGCCCCGCTGGCGAGTTGAGTAAAAAGCTAGCAGGAGGGGAACATGGCGTTGTGAAAGGTGGCAAAGATAAGTGAAGATCCAGGTCTGAGTCGTCAGATACCCAGGCTCCAGGAATGTTGCCAAGGATGCTGCTTTCGTCATCAGACATCACCATTGTGTATGCGTTCACAAAAATGCTCCAGTTTATGGAGCGGGAGTCCGACGCTCCTCCACCGTGAAATCCAAGAGGAAAGGTTATGGCATGTTGAAGCTGGAATTTCAACAGCGAACACGTTGTTGTTGCGTTCACTGTTCAACGACGACGTTGCTAATACAATGGTGGGACCTTCCCCCCATTTTTGTTATTGGTGCACCTTGCGGTCGTCCCTCTATCAGTGATTTATGCAATCATGCCGGTTGACTTCTCACCGCCAGCATCTCTCGTGCATCTTTGGCCCGCGGATACGCATACTCGCCGGCTTACCTGACACGCCTCCTGCACAACACGAGTAGCTTCACGCATTAATCCACCCCATTTCTGTGATGTTCACATCGGCAGAGAAACGTTGCAGATTGAGGAAAGCGGAGCCTTTTTCCAATAACCTTCTCCTGATTTAGCCATCAAGAATGTACATATCGGTACAGTTTAATCTTCCTGCACCCTCCATGTTCTATTCATTTGATTCCTCAAGGTTCCAGCCTCTTCGGATCTCTGGGGAATAAGCTCGCCCGTCTTATGTTGTTCAGCTTCAAGAAAAGCATAAGCACTCGCTCTAATCCAATACCCCCTCCTCCGTGGGGTACACACGCCATCTTGAAAGCGTCCAAATACCCTTTCATGGACGCGGGGTCTATCCCGGCTTCTCGCATTCGGGATTCTAACAGCTGTGGCTCGTGAATACGTTGAGCACCCGATAGAATTTCTTCTCCACGCATGAAAAAGTCATAAGAATTCGAAAGTGTCTGGTAATTGGTAAGCAACAACCTATAAATAAAATACATGACCTCACTGGATCGTCGGAGTCGGGCATGGTATAGAACGGACGGAGAGCCAGAGGGAACTTGTCGATGATAAAGTAATCAGTGTCATACTTTGCTTTGACGATGCGTCCAAGTCGCTTCTCATTCTCCGTACTAGTAGACAAATTTATAAGGGTAAGGCAGTATATCAAAACGAACTCACTTGATGTCTTCAAGATCTTCCTTCGGAACTCCGTCTTCGACTAACAACGTTACGGCTTCTGCGAAAGTCAATTTCAAGGTCTCTTCCTTCCACTTGAACTCATCAGCTTCGAAATGTTTGCCAACAACCTCCACTTCCTTTTGGTACCTCTGTTTAATCCCTGAGAATATGAATTTGAATAAAGAATCGAGGAGCTCCATGGCTTCATGATAATGTTCTTCGATCGCCATCTCCAAATCTAGCCCAATGAACTCTGTCAAGTGGCGATGGGTATTTGCGTTCTCCGCACGGAAGACTGGACCGATTTCGTATACACGTTCAAAATCTGCCGCAATGGCCATTTGCTTCGCCAGTTGCGGCGACTGGGCCAAATAGGCGTTCCCTATTGGATTATAGTTCGGTTAACGAGATACAGTAAACTCCTCTGTTCGCACCTTTGAAATAGCTAACTTTGAACACTGAAGCACCAGATTCCGTCGCAGCACCTTGCAACTTTGGGCTGTGGATCTCTATAAATCCTTCAGAATTCAGATACTCCCTGAAGAGATCGCCAATGGCAGCTTGCAGCTTGAACACAGCCTGATTTGTCTGCGTCCGCAAATCGACGACGCGATGATTCAATCTTGTATCGAGCAAAACTCTGTTTAATTGCTGTTCCGATGCTTCGACCTCAGCGTCTGGTCGATTTGCATCGTCAATGGTGAACGGTAGCCGATCTTCGAGTCCAGAGATAAGATGCATCTAAGCGAGGCAGATATTATTAAGTCGTGAAGTGCGATAGACCGATCACCCACTTGAGAGATATGGATCTCTACATCTCCTATGCTAGCACTCTTGATAATTTCAGGAGACTTTTTGACCAGACCCTGGACAAGAACGATACTCTCGATTGCCAATCCTGCGGCCCATTTAACCATTTGTTTGCTGATCGTATCGGGAGAAACAGTCATCAATGCCTGAACAGATTCCGTACGCTGCCGAAGGTTCAAAAAAACCATCTTGTTTCCTTGTGCCCGAGAGGTATGCACACGTGCTCGAAATAAGACGGTTTGGCCGTCCATCGAAGGTTTTAGATCGCCTATTTGAACACGGGGACGACGGGGACGAGTTTGCGATTTATGAAGTGGTAAATTACCATAAGACTCTAAGGAATAGTCCTACCGATAGACCAATCTCGATGTAGATGGAATTAAAGGTTATCAGGGAGACTGCTCACGACATCGGCGGCGGCCTGTTGCCTGGCTAGTTCAGCTTGTTTGGCAGCCTTTTCAGCAGCTTTCTTTTCTTTCTCTAATTGTTTTGCACGTTTCTTGAGTTCATTTTTGGATGGCTCCTCAGCACTAGAATCGTTACGATGTAAAAAAAAAGAGCTGATAAGTCGAAATATAAAAAACACGTACACCTGGTTGATCGGGGCACTGGATGTCGGTTCTAAAGTTGAAGACATGGATTATCAAGTAAATAGAATGGACCAGAGTTTCCCAGTGGGTATTATTGGGACAAGTTATCAAGTCTGGTCGAGTGAACCTGAAAACTAACTCTTACGGTCTGACTCGGCTGAGAAGGACAAATTCGGTCCGATCAGTGGCGACCAAAGTTTTCCCTCAGAACGCAAAGTCAGCTCATCTTTACACTCATACAAATCTCGGGAACCCTTATTTTATTCTAATTGTTGTTTCCAAAGACAACCTCTATTCTAGACGCAATGCAGGCTATTTGTCGCCCTATTGTTAGATCTTCTCGCAACATCCCCCGAACTTCTGCCGCTCTTTCGACGTGGGCAAACGTTCCTGCTGGTCCACCTGATCCCATCCTAGGTAAAGACTTTCACTTTTTATACCTTTCAGAACCAATCCATTTAAAACTTAATCCTGTGTTATCAGGAGTGTCCGAAGCCTTCAAAGCTGACAAGGATCCACGGAAGATTAACTTGGGCGTGGGTGCTTACAGGGACGAGAATGGAAAACCATACGTTCTCAATGCTGTGAAAAAGGTCATCAAATTTTCGTTTTTGAATCCCATCACTCACCTGTCACCCATCATTCAGGCTGAAGACCTCATCATTGCCTCCAACCCAGACAAGGAATATCTTGGTATCACGGGGCTTGCAGATTTCACCAAGAACGCAGCTAAATTGGCTTATGGTGTCGAAAGTTCACCTCTCAAAGCCAACTCTGTAAGTCCATTTATATGCAATCACTATCCTGAAATGACATCCAGTCGTTTACCAAGGTCGCGGTGACACAATCTTTGTCCGGCACTGGCGCCCTTCGTATCGGCGGCGCTTTCCTCGGCCGTTTCTTCCCGACCTCCAAAGTAATATACCTCCCTACTCCTTCGTGGGGTAATCACACGCCTATATTCCGCGATTCTGGCTTGGAAGTACGCAATTACAAGTATTTCGACAAGAAGACCGTTGGGTTGGACTTTGATGGCTTGAAAGAAGACCTTCAGGTTAGTGTAACTCAGTTCTTGAGCTTACATCTCTGCTCACCGGTCGTAACCGGTAGAACGCCCCGGAAGGTTCCATTGTCCTCCTTCATGCATGCGCACATAATCCCACAGGTGTCGACCCCACACCCACTCAATGGAAAGAAATTTCCGAGATTGTCAAGGAAAAGAAACTCTTCCCCTTCTTCGACATGGCGTACCAAGGATTTGCATCCGGAAATACCTCCCGCGACGCTTTTGCTGTTCGTCACTTTGTAGAGCAAGGCCACCAAATTGCCTTGGCCCAGTCCTTTGCGAAGAACATGGGTCTCTATGGCGAACGTGTCGGAGCTTTTTCTCTTGTCTGTGCGGACCCAGAAGAGAAGGCCCGTGTGGAAAGCCAGTTGAAAATCGTCATCCGACCAATGTACTCTAACCCGCCCATCCATGGTGCTCGCATCGCCAACGCAATTTTGGCCAACGAGGGCCTATACAAGGAATGGGAGTCGGAAGTTGAGGGCATGGCAAACCGCATTATCAGCATGCGAGAGAAGTTGTACGAATTGTTGACTAATACCCACAATACTCCGGGAGAGTGGGGTCACGTCAAAAGTCAGATCGGAATGTTCAGGTATGCTCTGTGCCAAGCTCTTTAGCGGTTTAGCTGATGCGAGTCTCCCCTCAAACAGTTTCACTGGACTCACTGGTCCACAAACTAAGGCTCTTGCAGAGAAAGCTCATATCTACATGACTGCTGACGGACGAATATCCATGGCTGGTTTGAACAGCAAAAACATTGATTACTTTGCAGAGCATGTTTCAAAAGCTGTCAAGGGCAACCTATAGAATCGACGGATACCTCTGATACCTGTAATTAGGCAAATAACATAAATGCACAGCTTATTTTACTCGCATTCAGTCCAAGCCAATACAATTATTATACATTGCCTACCCGAAGTATTCTATGCAGAGTATCCCCGCTACAAGTGTACAACAAGTGTAATGACGGCAGTTATGATACCAGGATGCGAAGTGAAAGACCGGAGATATACAAACAACCTATTTCTTCTTGGTGGCCTTTTCAGCGGCCTTGGTAACTGTTATGGGTATTATTGATGAGGTCACCCAAATATCGTAATATAAGTAACATACCTTTTCCGCCGCCCTTCTCAGTCTTTTCAACAGATTTGATAACACCAACAGCAACAGTCTGCCTCATGTCACGAACAGCAAATCGACCGAGAGGTGGGTATTCATTATACGATTCTACACACATAGGCTTGCTTGGAACAAGTTTGGCAATGCAAGCATCACCAGACTTGACGAACTTGGGTGTCGCTTCCAAAGACTTGCCACTCCGCCTGTCGATCTTTTCAATCAGCTCGGCGAATTTGCAAGCAATGTGGGCAGTATGGCAATCCAAGACCGGAGCATAACCCGCACCGATCTGGCCAGG
>QGOD01000927.1:3394-28762 GCA_003313065.1 Sarcodon sp. MG97
GTACGTCTCGTCATTGCAAAATATTACATGGGGTGAACAGAACAATCTCCTTTATATTTCTTCTGCATCACTTTCGCCTGATAGTTCCGTAAGTAAACTTAACAAACAGTCGACTCGTCGAGTGATTCTGCTGAAGTTGTCATTTGAATTGCTTATCATGACAATTGTTATCAGCCAACTTCACCCAATGTTTATCAGCTATTTGCATACATCATAATGGGTGATTAATGCAGCCAGTCCCCCAGCAATGCTTTTGAGAGGTGTAAAAACGTCTGACGAGTCCCTCACCAGTCCAATCCCCGCTTTTACAACCCCAGCAGCACTAGGTACCAACCGGGTTGACATACGGGGGGAGGATCGGTGTTGACTTGACTCTTTCCAACCGCCAGAGCTGATTGGCTAGCGATAGCAATGCCACGATGGATGGAATTGGACCCCGTAGCAGCAACGGTGGGACCTGTGATGCCCGGAGACGTTGACGGGGTGGATTCCCAACTAGACCGACCATGGAATTTTTTCTTAGTATCTGTAAGCATGGCAGGGCCGGGGAACAGAGGAGATGGGAATCTGCACAACTCGGACAAAGTAGAGCTGACGCCCGCTGGCCAATCACTGCCGCAACAGTGCCTCTAGCCAGTACATAGGGTCGACGATGCACCTGTACCTTGATGTTAGTATTTGACTTGAGCGGCACTGTAGTAACTCGGACCGTAGTGTGTGAGGGGGCCGCAACACAATTATCTGCACCGCCCCGGCTTACTCCAACTTGTCAGGTTTTCCATTCAAGAGAGAACCTTCTTATCCGCAAAGTTACGGACCTCTTCGTTTATCTTATCACTCCCAAGAAGTCAAAGCGTCAAGCTTCAAGCCTCATCACGGGCACGTTCCGTATAACGGATTATATATATAAGACAGCGCCGTTTCTTCAATTTGCTTGAAAGGAAAATTAAAAACAACATACAGCTGGATGGATCATGCAGTAGAAAACTTGCTCACTGGGCCTGGGAACAACTTGGACTTGAATTTCCTTTAGTCCGTCCGTCCAAAAGTCTGTCGTTGTAAATATCCAAGGCGTAAAATTCAAATTCGGCTGCACGCGGCAACTACCGATTCTCAGGTCTTTTTTTACTGTAATTTTACAAGCACTGGGACGGAGTAGTGGGCTCACAACACCATATTCCAACCGGACTGTGGCCGTACTTATAAAACTGGGAAGCAACTTATCTCCGGAAGGAAAATTGAAAGAGTCCGAATGACATAGCCTAGTAATTAATAACTACAGGGGTTCGTTCCATATTCACGTAAACGCAATCGACCGTAAATCTATTACCTGCCTGTGCTAGAAAGACCAAGTCCGTTTTCTTTGCTTTGACACATTTTTTTACATCAGGAGGATATACGAAAAAAATGAAGGTCCGTGTATGATGCCTATTCTCGCTGGTGAGGTATACGATATCCAACTTGATATAGATATAAAACAACAAAAAGTGTCCCGATACGCTTGATATATATATGTCGAATGAACTGAAATCACCCAAAACCAAAGACCAACCCGACAAGATCTCGCCAGCTTTTCTTTACAACAATCCGAACCCCCAACTGAGACCCGTACTCGTCACCCAGCCACTCGACAAATCGAGCATCCAAACTACTAAGCGGGCCCAACTGGAATGACAATAGATCCTTTGGAGTCAGTGTGACCGTTTCCAAGCAATCCACCTGAACGGGTGAGTGTGACAACGGTTGGGGAGGGGTCGATGGCAAGAAGGAGGATAATCGCGAGAGTACGTAAGAGGTGTGTGCGTGAAATGTCTGCAATAATGCCAACGTGATTAACACCTGTCGTTCGCGTGCACCCCTTTTGTTCTGATTCTCCAGCGGCTCGTTGACTCGGTCCATATTATACTCGCTTTGTGCAAGCCCTGATTCATCTGTCTCCTTGACAGTTAATTTAGACGACAGTGACGTCCTATTCTCTCGCTTGGAGGTTTTCCTGCTAACGGATGTGGTTGCGGCTTCGTTGCTCTGGTCATTCGGAGGTCTACCTTCGATCCCCATGCCCAAGTTCCTGACGTAGGGTCCACGTATGCTTATGTCACTATCGCCCTCCAGCCGTATTTGGCCCCAATTAGCCATATTCCCGTCAACGGTTGAATATGATGTCACAGAGTTATTCCGCCAGGTTCCCATCCAGAGTCCCGCGCAGATGATACATACATCCTCATACAATCTCCAAACGTCTGCCCATGCGGATGGGTGGAGTGGGGAAGACCTAGAAGATGGCGCACAGCAATTTTCGTCTTCTTCGTGATCTCTATCAAGTAGTCTTTCTAGCTCCCCCCACTGGTCGAAAATTGATTAAAGGAAGTTTAGAATGTCGATAAACCACATACTAATTTAACATCGCTCCATGTGAACCGTCCTGATGATAATCGGTGCGTAGGAGCCCGAGAGTTTGTTGACGTTTCGATAGGTCGCGAGAGATATAAAGTAGGACAACTCGCTTTGAATGGTGTACAGGTAGTCAAGTCGATGATCAAGTCATAATATGACGGCCTTTCTAAGAATATTGCATCGGTGGTGCAGGCTATCCATCCCCGCCCGCATTTACTAGCTCTTTCTAGCATGTCCAGATCATTCAGAGTAACCATACCAAGTACCCGTACACTTTCTCTACAGCGCCCCTTCAGCCTCACAGAAGCACCGTCAGTGCGGCTTCCCCCATCGTCCACGCCAAGAGGTGGGTCATCGCTTGATGTGAATTCATAGTCGACTTGGTCTTCGTAACACATGTCCGCAGCCACCTGACAAAGAATGCATGATGCTTCGACCGGAGGTAATGTGTATATCAGGATGCGGCGGCGTCCAAGCACGTGTTTGTATAGAGTTAAAGTCGAGAGTCCCAAGATACGAAGCAGATGCGGGAGATGCGTGGTCAGGGTAGATGGGTCTGACTTGGGCTAGAGCACTTCCTCATCAGTATTGAGCAACACCGACATAGAAATGTGTATACGCCGTCCAATTCATCACTCCACCCTTTCCAATCGCCGGCCCCACCGAGGCTATTTCCTTTAACTTTCCGTTCCTCGAAAAACGCCCGAGCAGGCGCCCAATCGCTGTCTACCGGCTCAAGGACCCCTCGTTCATCTAGAGCAGAGTAAACGGAACGACTGAGGGCTTTGAGACCTTGAACATGTCTCCATGGTCTTGGACGGGCAGATTTGGCCAACAGAATGCCGAATGAAGAGAGTCTGAAACCCCTGTGACCTTGCTCCGCAGTCCTCCTCCGCCGGAAGACAGATACACCTTGATGGTCGCCTTTAGTGAAATATCTGAATGAGCAAAATTTGCAGTTAGTTAAATATTCTGGAGCATGAGCAAAAAATCCTCCGCACACAACATCCTCTTCTACTAGGTGCAGTCCGCTTGGGAGTGTGTTAAACTCGACATTTGTTAAATCAAGATCTGTTGACTCGGGAAAGACGGATAAGCATACGAAAAGATGATAAGAACAAGTCAAAGCATCGACCTTCGGTTGCTTTCAATGACCAGTCTGTCACATTGCCTTTGGTAGGGTGAAACGAGCAGTGAAATATGGACACTTTTTGTAGAATCGAAAATTTCATTAAAAGGTATTTCCCTGGCAACAGAAAGACCTATGATGAAACTTACCAATGTCTTGTGGTATATACTGTTTGGAAGACAAAACCATGTCGAAAGGGCCGCGTAGTTCTCTCCCTTCGTCGTTCGAGTCTTCACTGTCGCTGAGAAGAGGAAAACCACGTGCGTTTGGAGACTCGAGTGCTTGAGCCGAAGACAACTTGCCATCACAATACTCTAACATTTCACAGATGATCATGTACGCAAAAGGAACATACTACTGACGCCGGATATAATTCCCGTACCGAAATTCCTGCTTCATTTAACAAAGTTCAAACGGAGCCAGGTCTAGATATCTCCTGCCAGTCCTCTGTGAGATCTTCAACAACGGTCTCTGCTCTCCGACCCTTTGAAAACAAGCGCTCCCGAAGAGTACAAATACCCCATGAAAATAGGAAAAGAATGCATTCTCCGACTGCGATCCCCACTATATAAGCTGCTAAAAGTCCATGCTGTCTAGTTGGATCCAAGAAATTGTACGCTGGCGGGACAATGACCACGATTAAAACCGGGTACAGTGATCCGATTAGATACGGAAAACTCAACTGTAGAAGCCCTGAGTCGCATGTGTGATATAAGCCACGCCGAGATACAAGGCGAGTAGTATCACGCAAAAGGGTATATGCGTGAAGGGCATCGGTCCCGCATGAGTAAGCAAGATCTCAAAGAGGGCAAAAGCACTGTTCATAGCATGAACCGAAATGTTTGACCAAGCTGGTTCAAGAGCAGTAAGAAATCATTGAAAGTGAATAGAAAACTAGTAAAAATAACGCACCATCGAATTTGGTATCAAACGTAGAAGGGGATGATAACAATGCCCAATATACTATAGTTGTGACAAACGCTGAGTGGAAGGCGGAAAACAAGGTTAGTGTCGTATACATGGTCGTGTATGTGATTGATACTGACGAAATGTGCTGATAGTAGAGAACAACAATACGTGGAGGAACTGTAATATCCGCGGCCATCGTTGAAGGGGATAGCCAAGTCCAAGTGCGTAAAAAACAGTTTGAACTCCTGAAGCCCAGAAATATGCGCCCAGGCCAACATAAGACAAATGGGTGAAGTACGAGAAGTACCTGAAAGAAAATACCTGGGTCAGCGTACAAACAAAGATCGCCGCCAAACGTGAATTTGCGTACCCTTCGAGATCTTCAGGCAAATAAACCGATTCGTAAGACAGAGCAAATATGAGGTAGAAAAGGATGTAAAAGCCCAGAAGAAGTCTGATACAAGCTAAAAGGAGAGGAGACAGGACCGGGGAAGTCACCAGTCCGTAATTTGAATCGAATACGTAGTCCACGCCCAAGGCGGGATATATTGCACCAGAGCAAAAGAGCTTGGGCATCGAGTACTACGAGTTCGGAGGGAAAAGAAATTGCTGGTGAGTGGAGCTACGATAGCATTGAGCAGCAGCAGGGAAAAAGGTGCGACGAGAAGAAGAGGGGAGAGGCATCTGAGCCGAATAGCACTGATTTGAATCTTGTCAAGCGTTCGTTGTCCTTCTTTGATCTGATCAAAAGGTACGGCTTAATAAAAACTATTGTTGGTGCGCGAACCGTTTATTGCCATACACAAGGTGGGCCTCTACAGTACAGCGATACATACTTACAGATATACGCTTGAAGGAGCCACGAAGACTTTCTTGAAAAAACGCTATTAGGACCGCAGCGAGCCAGGTCAAAGCCGCGGACCGGATGAAATTTGTATGTACAATCTCACTTTCAAGATCTAATGTCTATGCAGGGTTGTTGTCTACCACTGCGGGCATAGCCACAAAAACCAGTATGTAGTGAAGATGATTGATGCAAGTGGCCAAGGCTGCTGCTAACTATCATTCCAAGCCCATCGGGACACACGTACGCATCGGAAAACCTAACAAGACAAAGCATGTAGGCACTTTATCCCGATATTGCAGGTCTAAAAGGAGTGAACTCAAGGAGAAACCCCGTAAAATCAACCGCATCACCTGCATCTAATAATCACCATCACATGCCGCAGCCTAGCAGTACTTCGACACTAGTCGAGAGCTGATAAGACAGGGGTAGAGCGTGCCCGTAAGCCTATCCAGAGAAAGATTGAAGTAATTTGCCCAGCCATCGGTGTTCACTTAACGTAAGAAAGCTCATAGTATTGGGTAAACGACAGCGTGCTGATTCCTGCTTGAAAATTATTGAAGAGACCTGAGCACTATGTGCTCTAGCGAGATTTCTTAGAAGGAAGAGGCTCATGTAGACTCGGGTGTGAGCAAATCCGGTGACCAGCCTTAAGATCATCGACCTCTCGGCATGACCCATAAACTGTTTGAGTCACAGACTGGCGAGTAGTGACCAAGAGCCGTCTACGTGACTGTCACCAGCGGTAGGCGTCTGCTGTGCTCTTGCTTGTATCCTATTCTTTCTGGTATTCGGTTGATCTCCCTGCGATTTGGCTTTTATCTAAACAGATACATCGGATTCTAGGTTGAACGTACTAACGTCCGATGGCAGAAACATCTTGTAGTTCTCTTCACCCCTATGCTTTGCCAAAAGTAATAGGTACTTGATTCCCATTACCCATTTCACTCCAAAACATCCGAGCTTTCAATCCAGGCATCTCTCTTATTGTCACTGCCGGTGACGACCCTTCCCGTACTTTGACCTTTCTCAAATCTAGCACTCCTGTCATAAATATCGGTCGCTTGCCGACCAAACTTCCTCGCACGGAAGTAGAAGCTAACGATACTGCTTGGTTTAAATGTGCTGTAGTCAGTCGCAAGCATGCAAAGATCTTCTTTGCAGATAGCGGCCAGGGATGTTTTTTCTTTGTTTCACCTTTGTCCATGGAATATATAATTTATAGTCAATTTACAGGTTTACCTCGTTGATCTTTGTTCTCATCATGGAACTCAGGTACTCAAGTCTGGTGAAACCATATTCAAGAAGGTTGAGCCAGAGTCTCCCACACCTCTCAGCGATGGGGACGTTGTCACTTTCGGAAAATCCGTCGGAAGAGATACTGATGTTGTTCGACCAGTATCTGCTCGAGTCAAATTCGTTCTCCAGTCGCACTCGAGTCCCAAGTGTAAACCCGCTGATCTAGCAGATGAAGCTCTCGAATTTTCTTTTAAGCGTCATCCGACCAGAAAGTCCTCTACAGGTCGCTATGGAATGGCCAACTCGTCGGCTTCCTATTCTTCTTCCTCCGCTTCCTCATCCGATATCGAGGAGGTTGATGGACCAGAGATCCTTTCCATCCGCCCACCCGAGCATGAAGAACATGAAAGAAGGACTCGAGGAATCGAGTTATTGAAGCATATCTTGCCACCGATGAGGTTCCCTACTACTCCTTCTCGTTCCTCTTCGATGCCATCTGCTGCTTATGACTCGCTCAATGCAGATTCAGCTACGAAACATATCATTTCTCTCTTATCTGATAATCATTCAGAAATTAGCGCGCCTCCTTCTCCTGTCGTTACAGGCCCTGATCACCCTAATAATAAATGCTATTGCAATGGGATGTTAGAGACAGAGCCCAGCGTTGTCGGTGCATGGCCAACTTCACCGATTTCTCCAATTTCACAAGGCGAATCTCCTATCTTAATGTGGGAACCAATCATGTTCCCCGAAGTGATTGAGGTCATTGACGAGTCTCGCGAGGGGTCTTGCGTCGAAAATCAGGACAATATCATTCCCACAGAAGCTAGTTTGGAAGTTCCCGCCTCGGAACAAAGGGCAGATGAGACTAAACGCTCTCAATCACCTTTCTCTTTCGAAAGCAATGACGCACATAGCCACGGGAGCAGACCTGGTTCAGTCAAAGGAGATGAAGTCGCAAAACCTGTTGACGTAGACAATGAACTAAGGGATGAAGTGTCCAAGATCAAGGACACAGTCGATCAAGTCTTCGTCAGTTCTTTTTCGTTTCGTCTTCTATTCCCTCGACTTACTCAGTGTTCGCCTCCTTGATCAGACTGGCGTTCAGCTGCTTCGATACTCCAAGCGCAAGGCTGCCAGTCACATCCACAAGGCCGAGAAGAAATTGCAGACCCTCGAGACACGTCTCACTCACGTCGACACCTTGTGTGCTTCGAACGCTGACTGCATCTCCGACATGATTGAAACTGAGTTTTCGAGGATCAATGCAACTGTCTCAAGGCAGGTCGAAGATGAGAAGCGAGATGCCGCTCTCGCAGAGTTATTGAAAGGTCCGCTCGTTTGTTGTTCCATCTGCGGTCAACCTCCGACACTACCTCTGACATGTGTTTCGCGCGTAGAAATGAAGACCTTCCGGGAAGATACTACTAAACAGATTTCGGAAGAGATCGAAGCCCTCAAAGCAGCCAGAGAAGATGCTTTACATACCATCAAAGATATGACTGCCCAGATGCAGGTGCGCTTCTACCATCTTTCTACCAGCCTCTATACCGAGATTTGCCTCTCACACATACTTGCAGCACCTTCAGACATCCTCTGCGTCTTTGAAGCGTAAACGTTCAGACGACACTGAAGATGAAGATCGTGCCGAGGGAGACGAAGGTCTATCCCGTCGCCGAATCAAACGTGGCCGGAAACATATTGTCTCCAAGATTTTACAGACAGCCGGCGTATTCACTTTCGGAGTCGCCGCAACTTGGTCTGCTTTGGCTTTCACTTAGAAGAAGATTATGTATT
This sequence comes from Sarcodon sp. MG97, assembly GCA_003313065.1. Classification (NCBI taxonomy): domain Eukaryota; kingdom Fungi; phylum Basidiomycota; class Agaricomycetes; order Thelephorales; family Thelephoraceae; genus Sarcodon; species Sarcodon sp. MG97. Next base: position 11,707 of record QGOD01000927.1, read on the forward strand.
CTCTTGTCTGCCCTTGTAAAAATTTCACCCAGACTTCTCGTTTTATCTTTTGTTCACTACCAGTGTTTAACAGTTTGCCTTTCCACGCCGTGCTCTCCTGTTTCTCTTTTTGCGGTTCGTTTGTGTAATTTTATAAGTCGCGACGCCAAGTGGGCACGTCCTGCTAAATGTGTATTTCGTTGTTGTTTGTCTCTACCATGTTTGGGCGAGTAACTCTGGTGGAGGGGACGGGGACTCCCTTGAGGTGGTCGCTGTACGTGTGTTGTAGCAATAACCCGCAGAATAAAGCTTGTGTGATTATTATCATTGACAATCGGTGTACTGGTAGAGAAAGTGAGTGAGAGAAAGGGAGAGAAAACGCAAATATAATGTTTTCGTCATCGCAATGAAAGATCAAGGCCAAGTCATTATCATAATATGTCTCATCATCGTACAAGGTATGTTACCAAGACGGCAAGTCATCGAGACAATAAAAAGAAATCAAATGCGAGAGAGGAAAAATAAACCAGTAGGAATGGCATGGGACGATGAGAGTTTGCGGAAGAAATTGACGATGATGGCTTGGGAGAGACCAGAGAAAGAGATGGTACAGCGGTGAAGCAACGAACATGTAATGTAGAGAGGGAGAGGGAGAGGGAGAGCCACTGATGACACATTTGTATATAGTGGACATTCACGGTTTGTAACCAATGAAATATGGGTGTATGAGGGTACGCTTTGCTAAATGAAGGTTAAACGCAACCATAGCGAAAGGGAAGCAAGAGAAAACTTACCCGAGATACGTTTTGACGTGTCGTAAGCCAACATGTGCTAGATTACGGAGACGATCAGAGATAAGCCAACTAGGAAAGCAAGAAGCATGTCGAACCTTTAATAGATCTATGCCTTGAGGATCTAGCGCTGGAACTTGTGTGGCGATATCCGTTCCTGACCATTGAGGGAATGTTGATTTATAGTCTGGTAATGACCGTACACCTGGCCAAGTTTCTTCGTTCGGTGTACCGAGAACCCTTTTAAAAATAGATTCATGACTTCAAGCCCCCCCCCCACCAATTTGGAGAGAGATGGTACGGACCTGAAGATTTTGAATATCTGATCGATCTCTGAGTCGCCAGGGAATAAAGCATGTCCTTTATTGACCATTTCTGCCATGATGCATCCGACAGACCAAATGTCTATTGCCGTGGAGTAGTGTCGTGAACCGAGTAATACTTCTGGTGCGCGATACCACAAAGTTACCACCTAGTCGTATATCAGCGTTATAGTTATAATTGCAGTTCTAAATCCAGTGATATGCACCTCGTGAGTATAAGTCCTCATTGGAATTCCAAAAGCTCTAGCTAGCCCAAAGTCTGCAAGCTTCAGATTGTTGTTTTTATCAATGAGAAGGTTTTGAGGCTTCAGGTCGCGGTGTAGAATACGGTGCGAGTGACAATACAGAAGGCCCGATGAGAGTTGGTGGGTGAATCGCTACGTAAAAGATGAGCACATGATGTCACGTGATCAAATGCGTTGGACATGTCCCAGCTGTCAACGCTATTGACTGACGCGACTGAAACGACGAAAGAGTATGAAGCACGCGTAAAAGTGGGATCACACCGGGAAAGATGACAGAAACAAGCTTGAAGAAAGAGATTGGGTAACTACCCACCTTCACAGTATCCAAGGTCATGGGCGTGCCATTCTGATTTCCAAATTCCATATAACGCTTCAAATCCACGTCCAAAAATTCAAAAACCAAATATAATTTTTGGTCTGCGTGGACGATATCTAGAAGTCTGAGATGAAAATGATCAGTTCTCAACAGGATCATGTCGATTCGGGAGGGCGAGACGGCAATCACCTAACGACGTTGTCATCTTTCAGTTCCTTCAATAGACTGATCTCTCGAATCGCCGTGCTCGGAACGCCTTCGTCTTCTGCCTCCAGTCTAATCTTTTTTAAAGCCACGATCTCGTTGGAGGTCACATCGCGAGCTTTGTAGACGACGCCATAGGTTCCTGATAATGCAGGTGCGACGACAATCAAGGAGCAATAAGTAGTATACTATGGGAGGAGGAACTGGTTGAGGTACCTTCACCTAAAGCCCGAGCAATCCAAGAGGCAAAACATTGAACCATTTTAACAACACCAGAACAGAGGCAACCAGAAGACTACTGACCAACTTTTTCTATCTTGGCGTATCTGGAAAAAAGTAGGCAAAGTCAGCAAATTGCAGCACCAACTCGATTCATGTCTGAGACGTAGAAAATGGAGCAATTCGTACCGATCCATGAAAATATTCTTTTACCGGGTCGCAATGAGTTATTGACGAAGAATTATCCTGGATACAATAAAGCACGGATACGAAGCGATCCAGAGAGCGAGTACAGGCAACGGGGTATCGGACAGTAGGTAGTATGCACCGCCAGGAAGTGGCGTGTGTTGCGCAACAATTTTGGTACTACGCCTGATTTTGGGACCCCCAGAAATCACGTAATCGACTCAGCCAGACACAACTTCCAGGATCTGACAAGTCGTTATTGTTCTCTACAACTCAGTAACTTATGTACTGCGTCTTCCCAGGAGCCGGTCATCGTCCTCTGGGAATTCTCATAAATCCGGATGACTTGTTGTACGAAATCTAGTGGATCTAGAGGCAAACGCCAGAGAATCTCATTCCAAACTCGAATCGGACCTTGCTTGCCAGCCATTCCGGGCCCATCTGATTCCTCAATGATCCGAATGAGTGCATGCTGTTTTCACATCCGGAAGGAATCCAATTATTCTCACTGCATTCCGGAATATCTCGTCAATTCTACGGGATTTTCGTCTCCGACAGAATGATGTCCAGTCAACTTCATCTCCAAGACTACAGATTATTGTTCTGCAAGAATGTGGAGTTTTCAAGATTTTGTCGATATGACTAGATTAGGTCTGGTACGCACTATCTGTTCTTGACTCATGCAGGGAAGCTGGCTGTGCAAGGACAAGGGATCAATGATACAGAGTCATGACCAATCAAGGGTGAGCATTGTCTAGAAATGGGAACAGGCGTTTCGAACCAAATATGTGAGGCTACCCTCGAATGTTGAGCTGAGTCGCATCATTTAGCCCGCAGTGAACCTTGAGAATGACAGTCGTTTTTTCTGAATCCTAGTTCATTGTCTGTTGGGGTGTGTACCATATATCAAGACAATATATCCACATAATTTACTAGCTAGCGCTTGTAATTCCATCTCCGCAGAATTGGTGGCAGTCGTTTCTTATGGGCGGTGATCAACTGCAGCGTATGATATCGACGTACGTGAAGTTTCCCCGTATGTGCTTATGGTGGACTTGTAACCGATGAAGTGCCTAATATCACAGTAGGCAGTTCTGGAGATGGATTGACGGTACAATCCAGGATTCTGCCATTGCCACAAGACTACGCTAGCCACGGTGCGAAACCATTACAATTAGCAATCCATACGATACACGGAAACTCCCCTTCTATAACATCAATCAATCAAACAGGTCGGGGCCAATTAACGTTGCCACGACGTCTGTTCTGGTTCGTCAAATCAATATATTGTCCTGGCCAAGGTTCCTCAGCTGCAAGCGCGACGGCATGAGCACACATCGTCTGACAAGAGGAATGAAAGCATACATCTATCAATGAGGTCAACATCCTCATCTTCATCTTCATCCTCATCCTCAACTTCTGCATCCCATTTCTCCTTCAATGCTGGATTATGTTGTTGGTCGATCTCCAAGTCCTTCATCAGCCGATTCATCGATTCGTCTTTGATGTCCTGGAGAGACTTGGCTCTCGCAGCTCGTGCACGATCAAGTTCTGGTAAGTAATCCCTAAGAAGAATCGATAAATTTATGGACGAAGACAGGACGCGAGTGATTACCTCTCATATTCCGCTCTTGAAGCATCGACAGCATCAAAAAATTCCTTCACACCATCTCCAGTCACGCTGGATACTCCTACGGTCTGAAGAACTTTGAAAAATTCTGTAGCAAGGAACACTGGCATCAACTTGCCTTTAAATGCTTGTAGAACTCGTCTAAAACCAAGCTCATGCTGTTCATGAGACTATTCATGTAAGTTGGTTCGCCCTCGTCATCTCTAGTCTGATTATGGTTTGCCAAAGCCGTCTGAAATTCCTCAAAGTCTTGCATCCATTCGAGGGCAAAATTATGGGGTTGGACGTCTGTTTTATTAAAGACGACGATGAAGGGAAGCTTTGTTTTGTAAAGAATGCTGCAAAAATTCATTAGAAACGGAGGACACACGAAAGATGAAGTAAACGATTGTTAAAAACGACTCCGTGGAGCATGGATGTGTCAATTAAAAGCCAAATAATTGGAAAATAATGCGTGAGAACGCGATAACCTACCTGCATGCATATAACATATTTGACATGAATGTTGCAGGGGCAGTTGTACGTGGAGTATCGATAATATACGCCACCACGGTAGGAAGACTAGATGCAACGGCATCGGTGATGATGGCGCCAGAAGCAGACCAGGTGAAAATTTCAATCTGGCCAGGAGTATCTAGAATCACGTAGCTGCCATGTTATCGGTAGAAGTGCAGAGGTGTGGAGGGGGATGAGACATACTCAACCGTATCAGCTCTTTTTTCCACCAAGCCTAACACTTGATCGAATTTTGTAGTAAACAGATTGAGGGCAGTGAGAATACCGCCATTTGGACCCAGATTATACCTTGAGGTGATTTAATCGGATTATTCTTGCTGATCAAAAGGACGACGAAACAGTCACACACTGCTTCATAACTTCATGGTAGTTGATAGTATCTCTGATGTCGATGTTGGCTTCGAAAGGCGTTTTCGCCACAGCAGGATCCAGGTTTAAGATATAAGGAGCACGATCCAATGAATGTAAATACGAGTTTATTTGCTGAACAAAGGTGGATTTTCCGGCTCCAGCCATACCAATCGTTAGGATTACGACTGGCTTTTTGTTCCGCGCGTCCCTGGAGTTAGACGACTCAGGTTCCATGACTTGTGAGTGAGTCAAGTAAAAGATGAGAAGAATTATTCACCGCAGCTTGTGGCGTGTCTCTCCGTATATAGAAAATAATTCCCACGATGAATCGCTTTCGCTACTTTGCGCTTTCGTATTGTCACAGCATGCTTGACCTCCCAGTTCGAAATGGAGACCACTTCACATCCCAGAGGAAGTCGGGGAACTGTAGGTCTCACTGTCAATGGTGCCAGCCGGCGAGGACGCGGTTCGAAAAACAAACACTGGCCTTCACAAATTAAAGGTGGCGCGGACTCCGAACGATGGGAGCGGTTTGGTTACAGAGGATCTAGAGGACGTGGAGGTCATAGGAATTCAGCAACTCGTGATACCTCGGGATCTGGACTGCAAGACGAGCAACCATTTTATGATGAAGGCGCTATTGACGAAGAAGACTATGTAGAGGAGACTGATGAGGATGAACACGAAGAGGCGGATGTTGTGGATTATCAAGAGGTGCGAGTTAAGCTCTTAATCTTCTTAGGGACACAAAAGAGGTTATTTTGAATTCCAGCTTGTCAAAGCTCGCGAGGCGGAGCGGAAAAGAGCTATCGCGGAGGGTAAAATGGATGACCCACTTGTTCCGAAACGATTAGACCAAGCAATTACTATGGTCGGGACTTGTATGGATATGTGTCCTCGATTTGAGCGTTATAGACGCGAGCGCGAGAATAATTTGACGGAGTGGGAAGTAGTATGTCGCGTCAGTCTGTCATGATCTTCTCTGATCATTATCATCGTGAAAGATACCCGGAACGAAGCGAGTCGACCACAAAAAGGCCGTCAAGATGTATGAACGTGCTGCTGGGGACAAAACGTTACCGTCAGACTTGAGGCCGCCTCACATCCTCAAAGTGCGCCCAATGAAACCTGTCTAAATCACTCCTCGATTAATGAAACCACAGAAAACTTTGGACTATCTATTCCATGATCTACTGACGAGAGGCGGCTTCAACGCGACCTTTAGTTTCATCCGTGATCGATCACGAGCCGTTAGGAGCGACTTTACTATGCAACACGAAATGGGAGCTATCGCTATTGAGTGCCACGACCGTTGCGCGCGATATCACATCCTTGCATTGCACTTTCAGCGCGATCAACCTGGGTTTTCTATGGCTTTAGAGGAACAACTGTTAATGAATAGTGCGTCCACAAGCTGAAGGTTATTATGCTCTGTCTTTACTCTAATTTATAGCACTACAAAGCTTGAAAGAGTTTTACGAAGATCAAAGAGGGAAATACGAGTCTCCGACGGAACTCGAGATGCGCGTCTACCATAGGCTCATTCATATTCGAGATCAAAAAGAACGTCACGACGACATCCCAACACACATCCTCGAAAATCCTGTTTTCGAACTGATAACAAGGTTTCGTCAACATGTGCAAGCCAAGAGCGCACCAATTACCAGAAATTCCGATCTTACTGTCGGAGAGGAAGGCATGACCATCTTTGGTGAGCTGGCCTGCGTCTTGCGTCAGGAAGGCAATACGGTTATGATCTACCTCGTTGCGTGCATTTTGGAAAGATTGTTTGGCAAAGGCGCTGTGCAAGATAATCTAGAGGATATTCGTGGAGACTCATCGATACCAGACGTTATCGATGGGAAATTGCCATTAGCAATCCAAGAGCTGATGAATTACCAGACAAATGAAAACCCTCAATCATTGGTGGACGTCACGGTATCAGTGAGGCCAAAAGATGAAACTTTTTTATCATCTAACACAGTCCCACCATTCGAGACTTCTAGCTCCTTTCCCGCGCCGAATACGAAACCTCCAATTCCTGCTAAAAGCGCATTTTCAAATCTTGTTGCGACACCTAATGCGTTTGGCAACCCCACTTTATTCGGCAGTGGCTCTGCGTTTGGCTCGAAGTCGATTTTTGGAGGCACGACAGACGAACCTTCGTCACATTCTACAGCGGTCCCTCAAAGTGGGAGCCCTTTTGGAGTCAAACCATCACCTTTTGGGGGTGCTACTACTATTACTCCTACCCCTCTGATTCCTGTTTCCAATGAATCACTCCTAGAGTCGTCCGTTAACGCTACTCCGCCCGAGCAGCGACCTTTCGGAGGGTCCGATGCCACTAGTACTTTCGACATCACAAGATCGTTTAACAAGTTGACAGGCTCTTCGCAAACGAACGCTCTATTCACGACACCGCAGGCCAACAACCCATTGAATCCTACAGTCCCTCCCTTTTTCCCTCAATCATATTCATCATCTCCTTTTCCATCAACACCCGACAAACAAGTCTTTGCATCAGAAACTTCTACTCAACAACCACAATCTACGCTAGTGGGCAATGGAAGCATATCTCGTACCCTATTCTCCACGCCGCCAACCAAGCTTCCAGCACCCACTATTAGTATACCAACGCCGACTAGCGAGCAGCCGCAAAGCTCGCACAACTATTTTGTGTCTGAACCACGAATGGTATCCGAGTCTCCTAATACATCTTCAACTCAAAGTCGTCCGCCAAGGATTAATACAGACGTCTATGATCACAGTCCCGCTGCAAGCCCTCGACAGCCCCCTCTTTTGAAACGGGCAGAACCTGTTTCTTTGCCTCCCACAAGCCCGAGCACACCTACAACTCAACAGCCCTTCCCCAGATCGAACAGGACTCTGAAGGGGTTTCCGTCGTTGCAAACTTTGTCGACATCCGCCGATATGTTAAGCCCTTTAAATCTCATGTCTCCAGTAGCTTCTAGGTTTCCCTTCCCTGCCCAACCAGAAAGTCCACTCAAATCCGATTCAAGTACTATCTTGAAGACGAACGGAAGTGGGGCTCCTACTGGAAAAATCTGGTCGAAAGGGGAAGCCTATGAGAAATCTGCTTCCTTTTCTGCTCGGAGCCTCATAGTAAAGGATTGTTTTGCTCGTTGGAAGAAAAAGATGATCGACAGGGCTGACTACCTTGAGGCGGTCAAGCGGAGTGAAGAATATAGGGAGCGGGTGCATATGGATCGAACGCTGTCGGTCCGTACTCCTGCATCATCTGCGTCTGAATCAGACCGGAAACGAAGAGTATCTGGAATACCTCCGGACCCAAGTCAGATAAAACGTGCCAGGAAACGTGTGCCTTTGAAATACGTACCTCCACGTACCGACGATGACTTGGTTCGGCGATTGAAAGAGGTGCAGCAATTTGTCACTTTTGTTTACAAAATTAGTTTGTGGATTTCTCATGAAGCTTGCATTGTCGGATAGAACCATGATGAGCACGAGCGTCGTTGGGCTCGAGGAACATTCTTGCATACATTCCGATCTCACGTGAATCAGTCAGCGCCAGACTCGTCGCAGTGGCGTGCATGGCTATCTATGAACCCGGAGAACGATGGTACGGCCATTTGGTTAGAACGTAAATTCGACATTCCGTCATCTGGACGATGGGTTTCAGAGAACGTATTTTCTATCAGCTTGTCTTCTGCCGACGCGTCGTTATCATCATCGGGTGAATCTCCTGGCTTGATCATTTTCGAGTGCACGCCTTTGAAAGGTTTGGAGGATGAACTGGAGGAGAAGTACAGGATTCTAGATGACTGTTCACGGCTTCGTGATGTGATGCTGGCATTGCCCGTTGGTCGACATTATATCCCTTCATTGCTGCTGATTGTTTGGACGGAAAATCAACTCGAGACGGTCGGTTCTGACCTCCGTGGAATGGTGTGTAATTCAACCTTGCCTTTTGACAATCGTTTTTACCAATATCGGATACAACTAAAGATAGCTGAGTCCATTCGTGAGAAGGTCGTGAAAGCATACTCTGTCTTCTCCATCTCTTCTTCAGGCAAAGACTTGGATCGGAAGTTCCTGGATGTCGTCTCATCAATGCAATTAGACACACAGGGCGAATTAGTTCAGCCCTGTACCGGAAAAGGTCTTTTCCTTTTTCTTTTGTAGCGTCCAAAAATCCCTGATTGCTTGATTCCAGATATCATTCATTCATTCTCTTCACTCTGGAACGATTTCATGCTCGATTGGGTAGACACCTGTTCGAGTGACGGTCAACGTACGTCAGCAGACACTATTGAGACTTCTTGAAGTATTTAGATTTTGCAGTTGACTGGTTGTCATACGGCGAATGCTTACAAGCAGCCGTTAGGCTCCTGGATGTCGGGGCTTGCCACATTTTGACTGTGTTAAGCAGGACGTCGAAGATAACAATACCTGTGCTACCGGCAGAGGACATTCGTGACTCAGTGTATGCTCTAACTTCCTCTATGTAAGCTGGTCATAAACTTCTCTGATTCACACCAGTGCAGCGTACTCGAGTGTTATGGCATGGCTTGATCGTAATGAGTGGGACGGTGCGTCAAGAGGCGTTCTGAAAGTTGTTCGTTCGAACAAGAATCTTGGATTTGGTGAGTCTAGTGGCTATACCCCTCGTTCCTAGCATAATCTATGCGCAGAGTTTCCCGCGACTACATTCCACCAACTCCTACCCGATTTAGTTTCCATTCTTCTTGAACGTACAATCAGGCGTAATCTTGATTCGACGTTCTCTGTTTTGAAAGAGGAACTCTCAGCTACTTCCCGTGTATTCAAACGACAGCTGGAAAGTGAGAATGACAAGCTCATCGAGTTGAGGACTATTCGAAATTCAAAAATAAGTGCAAAACGCCGACCATCGGCAAAGTGAGTTCCTTTGTTTCTTAAACCGCAGCTTCTTATAATCTGGCTCTTTGACTGTATAGCTCACCTTCACCACACAAGCGACCACGAACTTCTTTCACAGACGATGAGCCGCAAACCTCAAGTCCAAAATGGAGTTTTGAAGAACCTTCGTCCCCTCCTTCGCCATCACCTAGTGTCGCTACAACGGTTGAAAGCGGCTCGAAACCTCTTGTAACGGTGGATATGTTGCGGGATCTTACAAGGAGTGTGATGAGAAATTACGGTTCCTCATAGGGTGTGCGTGGATATTGAAATTTAGGCTCTTTGATCAGAGGCGTAACTCTTGTTTTCGGTGTCGTGCTTGCTGTGGCATATCTTATGCTTCAACTTTGTATGTCGGGTTGCACACAATTATTAAAGACAGCAGATGAGAACTGGAATGTGAAACATGAGACTTGAATTGTCGAACGGAAAACGTAAGACATGCGATGACACTATCGGAACGGCGCAGACCTGCGCCAACTCCCTGACTCCCTATAATCGCAATGATACAAACTAAATTCAGACATTGTTGTTGTGCTGCACAATTCAAAGAGCAAGGTAGCAACAGATTTATTGTACAATGACAAGAAATAACAACACGGTAGTCCATAGATATAGTGGACATATTATATCTATGAGAAGCCCGAACATGCACACACACCAGGAAAATCAAAATTTACTTGAACCGTACTTGAACATCTTGACTATGAAATTAAGACCATTAAGGCAGTCAAGGAAACAACTTGGCTTATTTTGATTTAAAATGAACTTTAAATGTGCTTAATGCATCTTATACTTCATTTCTACTCCAAGTCAAAATTAAGGCAAAGACTTAGCTTGAATGGCTTAACTGTCTTAAAAGCATTTTAAACCACATTAAGAATTTTTATTTTCCTGATGGCCCACTGTGCATAATACAGTATACTTCAGATGTTACCATCACAACATCCAGTCAGCCAAGTCCACCAGGAACAATAACCCAGCCTTCACTTTCAGAAACAACCAGATGATTACTGTCTTGCTGCCCACAATCCACCAGTCTCAAGGTTATCAACATAGAATCTAGTTAAACAGTAAAAACTTGGTGTATTGATGAAATACTGAGGGGAAAACAAAAGAGATATCGTGCCTTATCTGAGGCGGGTCGTTACCTATTTTGGACGAATGCTGCGATCGTGTGAATAAAACGACAATAGCCGACGGTGTGCGTCGAAAAATAAATAAATAAATGAATAATAATCTTTGACTTTTTTTGTTTCAACTTGACACACAGATGACAGTAAGTAGGAGTCCACTGTCTCCTACAACAACGGGAGGTCCAAGGCTCCTACAATACAGGGAATTGCTACTCGCCTTGGATCTCCAGGGCTGGCTCTTGAGTGAGTCGATCAGCACACAGGTCTAATCATTTCAGTATCAGCAATCTTCATTACTCTGCGTGAACCATATATTGTATGAAGACCACCGCACATTGCAGAATGTATTCCGACATTATACTTGTAGAAATTGAAAGGGCAAGCTTGCATCAGTAGTGCTGCATACCACAAAGAGTCTTCTACGGTGTTCTTTTCATTGAAAGGCTCAACCAGACCTCCGACTGGTCTGAAAATAATCTCGGAATAAATATTTATGTAACTTTGCGCAAACAAGACAACACACTGGTGGTGAAATGGTTATCATGCTTGCCTTCCATCAATACTTGAGTTAGCAAGCGGTCGGGGTTCGATTCCCCGCCAGTGTAAATCTTTTTTAAAAACCAGTTCGTCATGCCCATGGTCTCAAAGAAACAGAAAACGAGCATATCATATTCAACAAACAATTAAATCGTAAATGTAAACCGGAAGGTCGACCCATCATCATCAATCTCCATCCCGGAACTTTTCCCAGCAAGCCGATTGGCAGCCCTCCTTGCTCTCTTCGCCTCCTTCTTCAATAACTTTCTGTTCAGAGGGTTTATTGCCGGTACATGTCCAGTAACATCTTCAGTTTCCAGCGTTTTACGCCGCTTCGATCCACGCAGCGCACCTGAATCTGTCTCCATCAACTTTCGCTGTCGAGCAGACAAGTTGGAAGGCAAAGGGTCGGAAGTGGTGAGCGCTGGTGATAGAGCTCTCTTTCTGGGAGACTCTCGGGAGGTGACGGGCTCGTCAGATTCCATTGGAACCCTGCACCAATTCAGCATAATGATATAAAACGAGACTTGCACAACTTACGCGTCCTGATTCAAAGGATCCTCGCCCATCACATCATCGTCACCCATAACAGCATCTTGGTCCTCTGAGGCAGAACCCCCAAATGCGCCTGCATCAGCGGCACCAAAAAGCCCTTCTAAAGCAAAGGGTTTTGCCAACTCAGTCAAGATTTGAGCCTGTCCTACAGTCTCTGCTCCAGGAGCGATAATCCGTTCTCCGTTACTTTGTATGGTCGAAGGAATAGATGAGGCATGGGTAGAGGGCGGGGAAGACATGTATGGAATTTTTTGGTGATTCCAGTCGGTAAGAACCTGGCGCCCTGCAGCCAATATATCAGGTGTACCTCCCTAATAATCACAGACGATTATTCAGCAGCTCTAGAATATCAGAAGACGAAATGCTCGCCTTGAGTAACCGCCCTGTTGTGAGAGCTAGCATGGTCAAAAACTCGAGAGTCGAGTCGATCTGGGGAAGATTATAGATCTTCTTTAATACTTCATGATCTGTACGCGATAATATTTGTTCCACGACTGCGATAGGGTCATCGATATCTTCTACTTTGATTGCGTTTCTTAGAAGAACAGATTCTTTTTTACTGCCCTTGCCGTGTACATCGAAATCGTCGTCGTCAAAGACAACTCCGGGAGAGTCTACGATCTTGATTCCTCGCTCAAGTTGTACAGTTTGCAACTCTTTGGTATGTCCAGGTTGTGCAGCAACTGCGCAAACCTATTGATAATGGGTGAGCATAAAATCTGAAAGCAGGGTAAGCCAACATCTACTTTTGCTCGTTTCAAGGTATTAATCAGGCTGCTTTTTCCAACGTTGGGGTAACCAACTACACCTACGGTCACGCTCTGAGCACTTGGCTTGTAAGCCTTCAAGAGTCGAACGAGTGCTGGAGCCGTGGTAGAAGATAAATTTGACCGCTGATTTGAAGATGCTGATCTGAAAGGCAAGGTCGGAGTCGAATGCCGGAGATATCGCAACCACTCCTGTGCATTCTCTCGAGGGATCAAATCAATCTTGTTTAAGACGAAGATCAATTTTTTGCCCTCGCTTTCTCTTCTTCGAACCTCCTCCTCAACAAGCCTGCTTCGACATCCTTCGGGATCCCGGGCGTCCAGAACGAGAATTACGATATCACTTTCATCTATTACCTTGTGTAATGTTCGGACATAGTGGCGTCTCAATTGCTCTTTGAGTCTTTGTTGTGTGCTGGTGGAAGAGGAAGGATCGGTGATATATTCGGGGGTCGAAGTTGAAGCAGCGAGCTGTGCGAGCGACGAGAGCGTAGGTTCTGACGCCATAGGACTGTCTGGGTCAGTTCCGCCACCAGCTACCGTCTAGCACAAAGAACTTATTGAGTCATATTTTACAAATTTAGATTAACTGACCTTGTGTGCACGAAGCTTTTCTGCAGCTTTGACTTTGAGATTTGGCAACCGAGGTACCCCGGGATCTTTCTTCAGTTCTGATTCAAAGGTCACGTTTCCCTCCTGTTTTTTTTTTCTTTCGGAAATCCTACTCACTAGATTTCAGCGGAAGCTCCAATTTCTTTGATTCTGAATTGATCGTAGTCAAAGGGTGCCCGATAGTAGATGTGTTTGCAGACTTTACTATTTCTGCCCATGATTGTGTAGATCAGATAGATATTCGTACTTGCGTTCGAACCAGCGACAGAATCCTCCTGAGTTAGATAAAACGTATATTCCCTGTTCGATTTCGATGATTGACGGTTACTTTCGAATCCGTAGAGCCCAAACTGAATGTGAAAAGGGAGAGAAAGACTTGAATGTTTTTTTCTCGGAGATCAGCGTGTTGGCCACTTGTCGCACTGCCGTTGCATACATCTTGAAGCACCCCACATGTCTGACCACCCTCTGGGAGTCCTCTGTTCTATCTGTATCACGGCCTGTTTAGACATATGCACGGGAATATGTCTCGATTTTCTATCAATCAGTGCGCACTCGGAGCGAGCTACTATCCACTACACATGGCTGCAAGAATGATAAAATGATTACCCTACAGGACACCCATGCACCGAACATCTATGTTCATGTCGTTGTTGCTCGTGCGGATCCACTGCAAAGCAAACCGGGGACGATGATGCTGATGATAATTCGGATAATCTCGACGAGCAGAGCGAGCGGCAGCCGCTCATTACGCCCGATCAGCCCCCAATTAAACCCCCGATGTCTGCGCTGACTAGGGACGGTTCTTAGTATAGAAAATTTTCCCTATGCATTATGTAGACCAAGGCAAGACCTTTTCTATTCTCGCAATCAGCTTATAACTAACTAAATTCCAGGGGGGTCAGTGTATATTGATTATCTTGCATGTTAGCTGTATCCTAGCCATAATCTTATCACCCAGACGTGAGCAATAATTTCTATCGTCGTGATTGACCACTGTTGGGCCACTTTCAATCGGGTAGGCAATGGGCTTTTGGAAAATTTAAGCAGGTTTGGATTCAATCCTTCGCGATTGGCGTCGTCGAATCCACAATCCCCACCCAGACAGAAGGCCAAAATCAGTTATGAATCTCCAGCGCGCATAACGAGGGTTCACACCATTCACCCCTACCAGGCTGGGCTGCTCGAGGAGGCTAGACTCACAGTGCTCGAGGACCTTGGCCCAAAATCTCTCAGATTACAGTCCAGGCATTTATGGATTTCTTAGCACCCCCTCAGCCCGAGCTCAATCTTAAGGCAACGATGGAGACTCTGAAGGCTCACGGCATCCTTACTGCTTCAGATTGGGGGAGAGCCTTTGACACAGAACCTAAACGTCAAACTGGTGGGGAGGACGTAGTATTCAGGCCAATGAAAGACATCTTCAACGAAGTCGTGGACGCCATAATCCTGAATTTCAATTCGAAGCTGACCCCAAACAACCGCTCGGTTGATTTCTTGCATAATCCCCACATGGCGCTGGAGTCGACTAGCAGGCACAACGCGAGTAAGCCTGATGGTTATATATAGGTAAAAGACAGGCTGAAGAGCGACAATGTATCATGGGCCGACATTCTGCTATCAATCGAGTACAAGCGGAACGAAGGTGTCGATGAACTTTAACGATGTATGTATTCTTCAGGAACTTGCTGTAGAGATACGTTTACCTCTCACCACAGGACATGCGTAAATGCGTATGGAACATGCAACATATCATGGCTGACGATCAGTGTCACCAAGCAACACTTGGTATGACCGTTGAAAACGCCATGACAAGGCTCTGGTTTGGCCGTCGATCTTCGGTCATTGTTACTTAGTGAAGCATTCAACTTTATTACGGTGAGTATGTCATTTGGATTTGTGTGGATATCGGCAAACGTAAATGAAATCTGGAACCTAAATTGCTTGTTAAACTCTTTGCTGCCTTCGCTTTCGCTGACAAGAAGTCACTCGGCTTGTGTCCTGCCACAGTGCGTGTTCCAGGGAAACCGACAGAATTAATCATAACTGTCCATCTCGATGACGACAAGGAAATGCCTGAGGAAGTGCTCAAGGAAACGCCTAGAAGGTTCCACACTACGAAAGTTACATGGTGCTGAACCGCTTCGAGGTCGAGGCACTCGCGTTTTCGAAGCCATCGAAATAGACGAGTATATGGGCGCGATGAAGGTTCAGCTGTTGTGCTGAAAGATTTCTGGATCGATCGCACTCGTACGAGAGAAGGTGCCATTCTCGCTCAAGTATATAAAGATGCTGATGAGAATGACGAAATGCTTGTGGGGAAATATTTCCTCACCACCATTTTTCAGGGAGACGTTTTGCTGGAGTCTGGTGTTGTCGACGATACAGAGAAAGGCCCTATGCGCGGATTTGAAGTCAACGAAGCCAACGTGTTTAAATTGTCGATTACAGGTAAAAACTCTGCCCCTGACGAGTCGATGCCCGACATCCTCTATTCATATATACGCACAGGACACACTATCGCATTGTCTTCGAGGAGCAGGGCACCGTTATAGATGACATCCGTAGCCTGTTCCATGTTTTGACAATTCTCGCCGAAACTGTGACTGGTGCGTTCTCGTGTATTAGTATACGTTTGCAAACTCTGATCTTGGTACCACCACCATTACAGTTTCTGCAAAAATTGGGATGGGTTTATCGTGACGTGAGCATAGGCAATATGCTGTCTTGTGTGAAGGAGGAGCCAAGTTTGCCAACCTGGAGTCTGCGAAAAAAAGGACGATAATACGGGTAGTTACAGCATGCGGACGGCAAATGTACTTTCCATTGACCTGTCGAACAATCATTGATCATTCTTTCGACAGGGTACTCTGCACCTGATGTCAATCGAAGTAGCCGCACACAACTTTCTATTTCGTTCTCGCCAACCCGGCGAGACAATCAGTCGGCGGAAGAGAAACAGAGAAACACACAACATGAAGCAGCGCAAGATAATCGACCTATCAAAATATCATTTACTCGCAACCACTTGCACGATCTCGAATCATTGTGGTGAGTGGCAGTTTAGATTGTATATTCCATAACAAATCTTGCGACCCCACTTTTCTAATCTCGAAAGAGGTGGAGGACCAATTTCAACTTGCACAAGTTTTTATCCCTCCTTTTATTTTATGGTAGACTTTCGTCGCAGCTACGACTTGCAGAACTCCTTCCTCGACGCATGCGAGGAACTACCGAGTAACAAGAGGACCATCACTAATGATTTTGATATCTTCGGTGGAATCTTATCCAGCATTACGTCAAAGTTATCGCAATCTATCGACTTGACTGCCTCCAAGGACGATATATATGAGGATTTCAATCTTCTTACGGGACGACTATCCGGATGCCACTATATTGATTTTCATTCCGGACACCCATGCACAGTTGGATGGGTCTTTGAAGCGTCAGGAGGTAGAGTCGAATGATGACAGATGATGCTACTCAGAAGAGAAGATAGTGGTATGATATTCGTTACGAGTAGAACACGGGGGTTCGTTGTGTAGCATACATCCGTAATCTCGGGTTTCCATATATCTACTACAACCAGATATATAGTCTCAAAGTTGAGTCTCCTTCGGTCATTTACAAATTAGCGCGTGGCAGGTGCAAGATGGAAGAGGCTCATAGCCAAGATATCAAAGTCGCAAGTCCTGTGATCTTCCCAGCCAGGTCCGGTGGGACCTCTTCTATTCGTCAGATGGCAAAGCCTAGAGAAGCTCCTTATATC
>QGOD01000929.1:8875-28854 GCA_003313065.1 Sarcodon sp. MG97
CTACGCTGCCGTCGTCGTCGTCGTTGTTTTCCACCTCTATGTCCATATCATCTCCTTGATCACTTTCACCTTCTACGTATCGCTTAACAGCACGACTTCGCGGCTTCTGTTTAGTTCTTGCCGTGACTGTTAAGAGTGCAGGAGCATTTGAAGATCGCAACTCGATTTGAGATAAGACCATATCAAGTCGGCCACTAAGCGAAAGCAGACTTGTTTGGAGTGCCAGTCGTGAAGTTAATGTGGCATGTAGTCCTGACAAGCGGGCAATGAGGTCGGGTATCTAACAATTCAGATGGGTTTTTTGTCAGAACTAATTGAACGCAAAACATACTGTCATCAGATGACCGCTATGAATGGTCAAGACAGTTTTGATCCAATTGATTAACGCTGTTCCACGTTGAGAGCTTGCTCCTCCGCCGCCACCTTTCATATTTTCTGCCCTAGCGCCTCTCCCTAACCGCTCGACACATGCAACCAGTAGAGGTACAGCTAGTTGCGGAGGCAATTTCCGGACAGTGTTCCGTATTAATGCCGAGTCTGAGTGTGTCAAACATGATTCGAGTAGCCGAGAATCCGAGGAATGCAAAGCTTGTATCAGAGTGCGAGTCAATGAGTTTGCCGGAACTATTCCTTCCCCAGCTCTTGTCTTTCCGTTAATTTGAGGGTGGTCTTCTTCGTCTTCACTCTGTGAAGAGCTGTGAATATCACCAGTATGATTTTCTGATAAGGCCGTCAGTCGTTGGCCAAGACTAAGTTCTGCGAGATCGACGTCTAAATGACCGTCTATGTCTCGTAGAGCAAGATCATCCGTCGATGCATCTTGGCCCAGTTCCACACCTGATCGAACTTCTAACGATGAAAGTTCTGCATAGCGTTTATTAGAGAAGCCCTGTCATCGATTTCAACGACGGAAGATTTGAAGATGTAATTTGCATACCGCGGCATTTTGATCATTTGTCATTGAACTGGCACCCGCATTGATGTCCTAGGCATAACAAGTATCTTCACCTAAATATGACGGCCGATATGCAAGGAGGGTATTATACTCACGACAACGCCGGAATCATTTACAGCTCGTTGTGAAATTGTTGAAACCGACTGTGGCCGACTGCGAGGCGGCTTTATCCGGGGCTTTTTAGCCTTATGAGTGGCGGTAGACATAAGACAAAGGAGTGAGTTGTTGTGCGAAGTAAAAGTTATTTGCAGTCACGGGTCAGAATGGAGACGAATCGAATGAAAATTCCAAGTGCACCGGAAATAGCCGCGATAGTTTGAATCTTGTCTGTTTCCCGAATAACTCATTGGTTCGGACTTTACATCTATCGCCCTCGTTGGCCCTTACGTCCCCTTCGCTGAAGGGTCTGTTGCGTGTATCACACCTCCCAAGGCTTCACATCTACTTTTCTCATTTCATCTGAGATATCTGTGTCTCGGACTATCATGAATTATGTTCAAGTAAGTCTGGTCGTAGTATCGCAGACATAGACTCTGTCTCACTGGTGTACCATAGCTGGAGAAGCTCGGTAAGCATGTAACATAACTATCTGATTGTCTGTTCCGACGTTCTGCCTGTTCGTAGGGGAGGGGACCTATGCCACAGTGTATAAGGTTTGGTTCTCCTGATTGTCACATCAACTTTTCTGACTCATCTTTGAAGGGAAGGTCACGTACTACCAACGAGATTGTTGCATTAAAGGAGATCCACCTTGATGCCGAAGAAGGAACACCTTCTACCGCCATTCGAGAGATCTCTCTGATGAAGGAGCTGAAGCATGTCAACATCGTCCGTCTCCACGACGTCATACATACCGAAACCAAACTCGTCCTGATATTCGAGTATTGCGACCGTGATCTTAAGAAGTATATGGACGCTCATGGCGAACGTGGGGCTTTGGATCCTGTAACTGTGCGGAGTTTTATGTACCAGCTTCTCAAGGGTACCGCGTTTTGTCATGAAAATCGGGTTCTCCATCGCGATCTTAAACCTCAAAATCTATTGATAAACAAGAAAGGCGAGCTTAAGATTGGTGACTTTGGGCTTGCGAGAGCGTTTGGTGTGCCAGTAAATACGTTCTCAAATGAGGTGCGTACCGTTCAGCTCTCAAGGCAATTGAAGCTAATGGACGTTGTGAAAAAAGGTCGTAACACTGTGGTATCGCGCTCCCGATGTCCTCCTTGGTTCTCGCACATACAGCACGTCTATCGACGTATGGTCGTGTGGCTGTATATTTGCTGAGATGATATCCGGAGTTCCCTTGTTTCGTGGTCGCGATAATCAGGATCAATTGCTGCATATAATGAGGATCATTGGATCTCCTGACGACAGGACCTTGAGAAAGATTGCGGCAGATTCGGTCAGTCTTCACGTTGTTGGAAATCTTACTCGAATTTTCTGATGAATACTGTAGCCCGAAATCGTCATAAAACAATTCCCGAGATATCCCAAGGTCCCTTTCGCACAAGTGTTGCCAAAAGCTTCGCCTCAAGGTGAGTTTATCGTTCCGTTTAGTATTGAGGACCCCAGCTTAGTTTTACTTTGAGCTCTTGATTTATTAGAACGTCTACTCCAGTTTGATCCAAGCAAGCGTATCACTGCGGCCGAAGCTTTGTCCCATCCTTATTTCACTACAGCTTTGAACAGCAATCCCTCCCCATACGGTGTACCTGCCGCTGGATCTATGCCTCCCCCTGCATTCAATTACCCCAATCCACACGTCCCTCAGCAGCAGCAGCAGCAACAACAACAGCAATTACAGCAGCAACAGGCAGCGGCAGCGGCAGCCTATGCTCAAAATCCGATGCACATGCAGTCAACTATGTACCCTCCTCAACAGAACCAGGCACAATTCCAAGCTATGGCTCATGCGATGGCTCAGGGACAGGTTGTCCAGCCTCAATCCCAGGCACAGGCCTCAGCACAACCAGCTCCTGGATCGTACCCTTACCAACCTGCCTTCCATGCCGGAAGATGAAACTTGGTTTTATCCCAATATGTCTGTTTTCTTGCAGTTTCCCTGGAATGGTCCAATATTTGTTCATAATCTGTCTGAGTATCAATTGACCTTGTACACCACATCCAATGTCCTATCGTTCCGTTTCTCTTCTTTCACACTGTTAGAGTTCTATTTACATAACTAGTTGTATCAACTCGCTGAAGAGCAATGAAGTCCGTTAACGACCCGACCCGAAATTATGGATCCTTTCTCTTAAACCATCCGTTTCTTATTGTGGTGTGTCTGCGGCCGTGTTCTGCCGTGGCGCAGGTGACAATTTTGCATTCCCATTGATTACCTCTTCTCAGCAATAGTTTCTTTACTTGTCCTCCCAAATTCCTGTATCGGAATAATCCACGCAAGACTTGACAAAAGCATGTCTCTTGTTACTATTGGCACTAGGAAATAGAGGCGCCATAGGGCACGTTGTGTCACCTGAAATCCCAGGATCCGTGCCTTCTTGTGTTCTCTTTTTCAGCTACTGCCAGGATGAACGGATTCTGTGGTATAGTTCATAGCAACGCTAACAATGGTCTCGTCCATGTCCCGCTCGAGGAGTCTGTGATATCTGTTGCGATCGTTGACGGTACGCCACGAAATTCAATGTCAGCCGCTATCGCTCTGATATTTGCTATGTCAAGTATCAGCGCGAGTATCAGTGACCCAGGTCTACAAGAATGAATTGGATGTGCCGACACCACGGAGTAAATATGTGTTTCCTGTTCCTGGTCGCGCCGCTGTGTGCGCGTTCGCTATGATAAGACAAGATCGTCGCTTGATTTACGGTGTGGCGAAAGAGAAAAGTCAAGCAACGGAGGAGTATGAGGCAGGTGTTGAGGAGGGCAAGTTTTCCGGTCTGGTAGAATGGGTTTCGGATGACGGTCTGTTTCTTACGAAGTTGATGGTTACCTCTGATCGATAACGGAATGTCGTAGTTTTCACGATATCTCTGGGATCGATCCCTGCTCGTCAGACTGTAAAAACTAGAGTCATGGTGCGTCGTTGACCTTATGCTGTGTTTACTCTTTCTGACTACCCGCGAAGTTTGTTATGGATCTCATGAATGATGATCTGTCAGATAAAGTGCGATTGCAATTACCTCTCAGTCTAGGTGAACGATATGGTCCCACTCCGGCTGGACTGGTAAACGCCAGGACCACGAAAGAAAGGATTAGACTCAAAATAACGGTCGAAATTCAATCGAGTGGCCCGATTCTAAACATAACATGTCCATCGCATAACAATATCGAAGTCGACCGTTACAAAACGCGCTCGGGCCGCCTTTCGAACCGTAGGATGATTGCTAAATTCCGTTCAAAGACCTTCCTAGATCGGGATTTCGTTTTGGTTATTCGGGCAGATGGACTGGATTCTCCTCGCTGTTTTGTGGAACGTGATCCACGCGGTGGTACTATTGCTCTTCAGCTCACACTTCTCCCAAAATTCGAGTTGCCACCGATTCCCCAGCAGGAATATATATTCCTTGTTGATCGGAGTGGAAGCATGAGCAGCGAAAATAGGATAGCGGTTGCTAAACAGAGTCTCTCAATGCTTCTACGATGTCTTCCAAATCAAAACACTTGGTTCAATATATTCAGCTTCGGAAGTACCTGTAGCTCACTTTGGCACGACAGTGTTATATACGATGAATACAACTTACAACAGGCGGTATGTACCACTCTATTAAAGCAAAGACACCGGCAGATATAACCAGTCGTTTCTTGGCCAGGTTCATCATATCAACTTGATGGATGCAGATATGGGAGGAACTGAGCTTCGTCGTGCCCTTGAAACCATTTTTGCGCCACGTCAAAGATCGATCCCTGCCGCTATTTTTGTTTTAACTGATGGTCAGATCGTTGAGGTGGGCATCGGAGTCTGAGCGTTATTCTCAATCTCACAGGTTTATAGGAAGGCCTTACAAAACAAGTCGTTATTAACGCCATGGCCGCGTCTCTACCGAACGCTTCTTTTCGTCTTTTCGTACTCGGTATCGGTCTCGAAACTTCCACCTCTGTTTGTGAAGGCCTCGCTCGTGTGGGTAATGGCGAATGTCTTATGGCAATAACTTCAGAGACAATCCTTGGCAAATGTACTAGCCTTCTTCGTGCAGGAAGGACGTCAACTATCACGGATGTTTCTATTGATTGGGGAGTCGCTCTTGAGCGCGATCCTGGAACCCAGGTCAACGGTCTGAGTCCCATTCAACAGAGTCCCGCTGCGATTACACACCTGTATCCACACAGTCGATCCGTAGTTTTCGCCATCCTGGACACTGACAAAACTCCAAGGAGTGTAACGGTCAGCGGAAAAACTGACGGTGACAACACTGTAGACTTGAGAGTCATGGTAGAGAGTGTCAAACTTGGGAGAGATAGCTCTTCCCCGCCATTTGTCCACGTCCTTGCTGCTAGGCGGTTAATTAGGGATCTAGAAGAAGACAGGCTCCAGACAAATATTCTAGAGTCCATTCGGAAACCAGAAATTGTCCGGCTTGGAGAACGGTACCAGCTTGCCACTTCGTATACTTCATTCGTTGCTGTAGACTATGGGAAAGTGGAGGATTCGGAACGCAGAGGAGACCACAGGTCGAGTTCCGGCCTCAAAAACGTCGGCTTGAATGTGATTCAAACGTTCCGTGCTGTTTGGATGTTTCTTTCCACACCATTCCTCCCATCTGAACCCAGCAGAAGAGCTGAACAAGAGAATCCGCCCGGCGGTTGGCAGTCCACTTTAGAGTCTTCCTCGCAATCCCTCGAGATGAACGAAGACTTCGACTACGAAAGCAGCTATTGCAGTTCAGATACCTTCTCTACCATGAGCTCATTGGAGAGCCATTCCAGTTCGGAACGTGAAGACCGCAGACGTCGGCGGCGAGCTCGGTCTCGACAACGGCGCCGGCAGATGCGAACCGAGCGAAGTCGTTCGCCACAAGTGCGTCCGGCTCCAGGACTGGCTGACAGGCAGAATGCTCAACAGGCGCAAAATTTGGCACCACCCACTCCGCCTGCTCCGATTTCTCCAGACGTAACGAGATTGGTGCAACTCATGTCGTACGATGGATCTTTCGCTTTGAATAGCGCGCTTGTGGACATAGTCGGTCTGCAAACCATCAGTGAAGCACGTGCATTGCATGCAAATGAAAGTTTGTGTGCCGTAGCCATTGCCATCGCTTTCTTGGAGAAGAGTCTTGCGGATCAGCGCGAGTTGTTACAAGCGCTTGTGGATAAGGGGATGGAATACGCGCGCCAACATACAGGCGATAGTGAGTTTGGACGGGTGCTGATACGTGCGAGGCAATTGGTCCGTTAAATCGATCAGATATTGAGAATTATTCCTTCTGTACATTGTAAGATACCGCAGATGCATACAGTAATGTACTCTATGTTATGTTTGGCAATGGTATCTATAGGCTCAGTGGTCCATCCATATGGCATAGAAACGCCTTCTATAAAAGAGGGTAGTCAGGGGGTGGTCCACGAAACCCAAGCTCTCTTGAGTTGCTGCGAAAAGAGAAGAAATCAATTACAAGATATAAATCACGAGAATATGTTGACTTGCTTCTAAAAATATGAATAAAAAGATGGTATTCGGACCGAGGCGGATGAATGCAGGAGTCCATCCTTTGAACAAAAACATGGGGCCTTCCTCACGGAGAGAGTTCTTCAGAATCTCGGCAACGCTAGCTTTTCCAGACTGGAATGAGTAGTGTCAGAGTATAATGGAAGGCAAAATGTGGTTAGACTTACGAGGGACATAATGCGGGATCTCAACACGTCTGCAGGTGCACATATAGCTACGGGTTGCGTTCACGAATCACGAAATAAGCATGTGGGAATGATATGACTGACTTGTCGCTATTGTGCCTGCTGCGCAGCTTGCCACCGTGTGGAGTAAGAGGTTGTCGCGAAATTGAAAGTTGATATATGGTACCCGAGACTGCAGTAAAGCATTCTTAAAGAAGTCATAGCTGAGATGAATGAATAATTCTTCTGTATCGTAAACAAGGTAATTCAAAACTCACGATCCTACTTGAGATGTCTGTGGCATAATTTAATCAATGAACGTCTAAAATAGAGATGTTTACACACATTCATTAGCACCGCTCTTGTCTGCTCACAATTCTAAGTGTCTGCTAGGTTACGAAGCGACAGGAACTGGACGTACAGTGTTTGTAGCTATACCTCTGGATAAACTTTTGGCACCCTCTCCTTTAACAAGGCTCACAAGTCCATGGAGAGCGTTTCTATAATTGTATCGAGCTTCTGGTGGACGAGTGCTATCACTCGTCATTCTAACAAGGACGATATCTAATGTTCTGGTACATATAAGAAGGCGAAAGACGAAATGAGTACACGAACCCGCAGGATTCCCAGCTACACCACCGAGGCCGCCGGAGACCGCAGCGGCTAGCAAAAGCTGACCCGTGGACGGCCGTCCATGAGTACTGATTCTCTGTTTGATAGCCTCATAGCTACCTAATCTAACCAGAGAGTAGGTCATTTGACGCATGAGCGATGCTGTCAAGCCCGTATAAACACCCCGAAAGAAGCCTTGCTCAACGACCGAGGACCGCAAAACGTTGATTACAGAGAGGCGCTTGGAGCCATTTCCAGTTTGCAAGGTCTGCATCCGACTTGTACATGTATATCAGTCAAGAAACAGAAGTAGACTGAACACAGACAGACACTTTAGTCAAGTCTAAAGGATGTGTGCAGCAAGCTGCCACTAAATTTGTTCAAATGTCGGACATGTCAACACGACGAATACAAGGCACGAGATACACGAACTTGAAGCTCCCACCCCTGGTCATGGGTTTTGAGTTTGTCAGTGACTGTTACGTGGAAGGCGATATGGATCACCTGCCTCCAAGCCTACACGTGACATGGTGAGCACATTATTTGTTGTACCGGTGAAAACACAAGCTTGCCAAAAGGGATAAGGTATTTCCTTAGACATGGATCCCCAATCTATGTAACCTTTGGTGCGATCCGCAGAAATCTGAATGGTAGAGACGCGTCTGTTAAAGATCCATACACGTTTGTGGGTGGACTTTTTACCGTCGGGGATTGAAACCGAAACGAGTGGTACTAAACGTATTGATGGATTGATTTAGAACATATTCTGGCTCTAGATGTGGGCGTAGGTTGTTGCGAACAGAAAAGTGAGAGCTTGTGTACTAGATTGTACTTAGGGATAAGCAACGTCGAGCAATGTCCGTCGGACAATGAATTTCAACCCCGACGTTTTGTCGCGGCGAATCCCGCAAATCGGGAAATGGCCCGCCCTCGGCCGAGGTGCAACACTTGAAGCAAACGCAGGAATAATGATAATGGCAGCTTGTCTTTTAGGTTACATATCTCTATACGTCTGTACACGACAGCACATGTGTCAAATTGATGAAAACCATATGCAAATTGCTCGGGCCATCTAAGTGCCTTACAGTATGTCGTCAGCGACTCAGATTAAGATTACCACGTTAGCCGGACAGTCTTCGTTCTTCGTCCATTGCTGTACGAGCATCGATTGCCTCTCAAACCGTCGATATAGAGCTTCTTACCAGAGTTGTATCTTCGAAGTACTTTATCCCCCAAGCTTCAAGTCCAAAACCCGGCGAAGTGCTCTGCATCGGAGCCTAAGAGTTCATCCTTAAATCTCAGGCTCCTGGATAGCTCGGACGTTCTCCTCTTCTATCACTCCCACTCAATCACCTCACCGTAAAACGGATGGAGAAATTCATTGGACTCTGCCAGTAGTCTCCTTTCCTGCCGGATCCAGCAATGCGATCGATGCATTTGTGTCCTCGAATCCCTGGTATTTTCGGGCATGCATTAAAGCAGACATCTGAGCAAATCCTTTCGTCTGTATTTCAATCTCTTCCCATTCAGTTTCCTTGACGGTGTTACGACACATAGATCAATCCTTTAAACACGGCTGTTCTCCAGCTGTAATTTGTCAACTCATAGATGTTGTTGATCCAAATTGCATTACCGACGGTCGTCGATAAGATATATCAGTCTACCCTCGAAACGCGACAGGAAGCAATAATCCCTCGGCTGGAGGTAGCCATCGAAGTTAAAGAGAAGACTAGCTGTGACCTTTGAGGACCCTGTGGAACTTACCAGAGAAAAATTCGAGGCCGACGGCGAAGATGGTAGTGATACAGCAAGACAAATAACGATTTCCACGGTTGCCGATATGGGCTCCTAATTTCGCTCATTCATTTCTCAGTATTGATACGTAGAGACAATGCCAGATTTATTCGCTAGGATCGTGCTGGCGCCGTAGTTTCTTCCTCCAAATGTGACGAGGAACCTCATTCTTATGAAAATTGTCTGGGGATATCATCTGCTCTCTTCAGATCAGCAGCATCGATGCTTCTGTTTCAACTTTGCTATCAGGTAACCCAGACTATCGGCTCGCTCAAGAGATTTTGCACCTTCGGTAAGATATATTACCCTTGTCCAATTTGACGTCTCAAATTCCCAAAGTCTCATTGGATATTGTTCAAGGTTCTCAGCTACATCCCCGGGCCCGACAGGATGTGCGACACGTAATTTCCTCCGTTTGTGATCCCAAGGATAGATGTAAAAAAATGGTTTATCTCAAAAGACACCTGCAGCGGAGGATCGATCACCCTTACACGAATTAAAAAGGTGAGGTTTACGAGGAGTAGGTACGTTCACATAGGGTGCCCCATATCGTTCCCATTGTATGGCACCATATTAGCACTACCGCATCATCATCAGAGTTCTTTGTAGGTTCACTCATCCTTCGAGCTTGTGAGTGCGACCAAGGATGCAGTACGAGATAAATTCTCTGCTTCCTGTTATGAAATTTTCACTGATGCATTCCGTAGCGCATAAGTTCGCCTTTGGGAAGGCTGAACTTCATCAGAACGTGAGCTGCGGAAACATCTTAATACCGGAAAAAGGAGTGTCTGTCATTGATCAATTGGGACCCGTGCAAGGGCACAACCAACAATCTCCGAGCCAGGCGGCAGCACACTGTGAGCACCTTCTGCTTCCGTCTTCGAGTATGTTTCTTGTTTCTAATTGATATACATATCTAGGGAATGTGGCAGTAGCAGTCCACTTTCACCAAACTTCTCTTCAATTTTGGAGAGGGACATCTTTTAAGAGATGATTTGAACTGTGTGCTGCACGTTACGTCATGGATGCCTTATCGATACAGTGCACACAACTGAATCTGAATGCTATGGATTTCAGTTGGAGGGCCAGAAAAAAAAACTGTAATTTTGTCACTTTGGATCGCCCTTGACGACCAGTTCACAAACAATCCCAGCTTCAAAGTTGATCATGGACCTTATAAAGCTGACATCAGATCATTATGAGCCGCCACCAACAGAAGGACTATTGGCAGAAGGGTATCATAGCAAAGGCTATCTTTTCAAGCCAGAAGATGCTGAGAGAAGCCTGTGATTGTGCGATATGGAAGCACAGGAAGGAGCTGAATACCTCTCCGATCCGGTTCTGGAGATATTTGACAGACATTCATAAGATCCTGATAACTGGTCAATGGATGACGCAGCGAACGCAAATGAGATCCTCGACGAATAACGCGAAGTTTAGGACAAAGATGAGGGGCTCTGACAGTCATGAATCACACTAAATTCGTCTACCAAGTACAACAAATAGATATCAAGGTTCTAGCCAGATGGTATGCCCTGGTGTATCATTGCACATAAGGGGTTCTCAAATAACTGCACAACAGCCAGTGCGTCACGGCTATGTAGATAGAACATGTATTTGGTGGGAGGTGAGTATCATCTCTCCTTCTGAATGCCTTCAAGACGTGACATAGGCGCGTTTATTCGCAATTTTATCCGTGTACTCGATAGTACCCCCAAATACCAACACACGACTACTCTCAACTTGCGAACCTAACGGACAACCTGAAGTACAGTACAGTACCTGAATATTGAATGGCCCGAACAGCTTGCACACTGCATAATACTTCACTTACTATTGCCACCATCATAATCCAACATCTTCAAAGTGCAAAGCTTGGGCATGTACAACGAAGTTGGCCTTCGCTTTCAGCCACGCGGAGTGGAGACACCCAAGTTGGAGGTCCGTGCATGATTATGTAAGGCGGAGTTGAACTTGTTCTTCCCTTTTCTCCCTTCTCCAACGCAACAAGGTCTCCAACCAACTTTGCTCTTTGCTGCTTTCTATTTCTTGCTTCTGGTCTCTGTGCACTATGTCCCATGATAACGAGGAACTCATCGACTATGAGGATGATCACGACGTAGTAACAAACGGCGTCACTGGACCATCTGCCTCCAGAGGCGCAGTCTCCCACACGGGCGCTGCAGCTGCAGATGGCGACGGTGACAAGGACAAGAAAAATTTTTCTGGTATTCACTCAACAGGTTTCAGGTTTGTAAGCTTTTGTGGGACAACGTTTTTCACATAACAACTGACCATTGTGCAGAGATTTTCTTCTGAAACCTGAACTACTACGTGCTATCAGTGACTTAGGTTTTGAACATCCCTCAGAAGGTAACTTTACCTCGCACATGAAGCCTTGTAGCCCATTAACCAACAATTTATTCAGTCCAGCAAGAATGTATCCCTCAGGCTGTCCTCGGAATGGATGTTTTATGTCAAGCTAAATCTGGACACGGCAAAACGGCTGTTTTCGTGCTGGCCACATTGCAACAACTCGAACCTGTGAATGGCGAAGTATCTGTTATCGTTCTCTGCCACACTCGAGAGTTGGCCTTCCAGATCAAAAATGAGTACACTCGCTTCGCCAAGTATATGCCAGATGTTCGGGTTACTACGTTCTATGGCGGTACCCCAGTTGCCAAAGATGCTGAACTCCTCCGTGACAAATCGCGCTGCCCTCACATCGTGGTCGCCACACCTGGCCGATTGAATGCTCTCGCGAGGGACAAGGTTTTGGATGCCAAAAACGTGAAGCACTTCGTTTTGGACGAATGTGACAAAATGCTGGAACAGCTTGGTTAGTCATGCGCATTTCGACCACCTACGTCACCTTTCTCTTCATCGCGTCATCCGCTTCTGTTGGTTGTAACACATTTCTCGCCTATCATCCAACCTGGGATTGCGGAGCCTACCGGTGGTAGTTGGGGTTTGGCTTGGATTGAGTGGGGCATAATGCGGAAGGACGAGATGTGGTCCGAGCGACTTCTGAAGAACGTCTGGAAACAGACTGACACGCCTGAACCTGCGACAATGCTTCCGATATGGCCGGTTTTTTTTTTCCTTTTTCTCCATTTTATGTCGTCGTCAACGGGATTATGTTCTTCTCCCTTTTCGTCATCTGCGTCGACGATCTCATCTCACAATTCGTCATCCTCTACTAGACATGCGACGCGATGTTCAAGAAATCTTCCGAACCACCCCACATCACAAGCAAGTTATGATGTTCAGTGCCACGCTAGCCAAGGATATTAGGGCTACGTGTAAAAAATTCATGGCCAACGTAAGTAGTCGCATCAATCTGTCTCTCTTTAGACTCACTCGACATTGTATAGCCCCTCGAAATTTTTGTTGACGATGAGACAAAGCTTACGCTGCATGGCCTGCAGCAGCACTTCGTCAAGTTGGAAGAAACAGGGAAAAATAGGAAACTCAATGAGTTGTTGGATACATTAGAGTTCAATCAAGTGAGTTCACAATGTTCAAATTAGGCTTAAACTCATCGTTGTTTCCCAGGTTGTTATCTTCGTCAAGTCAGTAGCGAGAGCAATTGAGCTTGATAAGCTGTTAGTGTCGTGCAATTTCCCGAGTATCAGTATACATTCGGGTCTTGCCCAAGAAGAACGGTTTGTTACCCTGGCGATTCCTTGACTCTGTCATTAATATTTTTCGACTCCAGGATCAGCCGATACTCCGCGTTCAAAGCTTTCGAAAAGCGCATTCTGGTTGCCACAGATATCTTCGGCCGTGGTATCGACGTTGAACGTGTCAATATCGTCGTGAATTATGATTCTCCCACTGATGCGGATAGCTATCTTCATCGAGTCGGGTTAGTTTCTCACTCATATTTCCATGACTATTTTTAAAAGTTATTGCCTTCAGTCGTGCGGGGCGTTTTGGAACGAAAGGCTTGGCAATAACATTTGTTTCTTCGGAGAGTGACCAACAAGTCATGTCCGCTATTCAGTCGAGATTCGAGGTTGCTATGACAGAGCTTCCGGAAAACATTGATCCTGCCAGTTACAGTGAGTTTATTTATTCGTGCGAGACAACGTACAATTTATTCAACTACGATCTCAGTGACTTCTTAATCAAAATACTGTTTACGGGAGCTTCATCCCCTAGATCCTTTTTAGTCGTAAACGTGTATTCTATATTACATCTTCCATCTCGTCTCAACAGAAATTGTTTGGGGTTATATTTCATCGCAAGTCTGCCAGAGAACCGCATAATCCTACACGCAATACCATAGGTATGTATATAATTGCATTCTTGTACCTCAAGCACTCTATAAATGTAGCAGTCGTCGTAGTAGAATGTCCTCTCTATTGCGTCTGGTAGACCTTGAGGGACGTTACTTCCCAGTCTGGTGATTGATGCGATGATGAACAAAGATTGTTAGCGTAGAAGCGGTAAGCAGACGTACAAGCTTCAGCGAAAGAGGAACCACTGGCGCGAACAAAGGCTTCGCAGGTGGAATATCCTGTCCTTGTCGCACAGCTTTGTTCTTGTCCCGGTATTCCTGAGCTACCCCAGACGCCTGCTGCCCAGTCTCCGCTACGATAACAGGCTGATAAATGGGTGCTGCCAATATGGGGAAGAGGGGAGGTTCAAACTTACCAAAGTGTAGTGTCGAATATCGCAATATTGTCGTAAAAGAACTTGAAAGGATCACAGCTTGTTGCAGGCCATCTGGCCAGGGCGAGTCCCCAATTCGACGGTACGGGTGCTCCAGCTGTGATGTCTAACGGTATTGAGCCGCGCGGGAAGAAATAGACTGCGATACCGCTGGTATCCCATTGCACTGAAGCACGTTGAGCTGCGTCTTGGCAGGGACCTATTTGTACTCACTCGCATATACGCCCCCACCGTTAGCATTGAAGCCTAAATTGCAGGCAATCAGTCGAGATACGAACAGATGAACGCGTAGAGCAAAATACCTGGTCCATAGGAAATGTTCGAAGCTGCTCTCACACCGCATCCTTGATTGCCTTGGGTGATGATTAACTTGACGAAGCTCGACTCAAGACGGAATAAATCGACTTACCTGTGTCCGCAGCGGAGCAGTCGGTACTGGACACCAAGGAGCCACTAATAGAGAGTGAGGCCGTGTTAGTCGTAGCAAGGCTGCATCCAGGATTCGTGTGTATAGTAGCCTGGTTGTTCGTGTAGTCGTTGACCTGCGATGATCATTATTCAAGGCTGAATCTACGTGGGAGGTATAACTTTACCCCTTCTGCTCGGGGGCGTTAGTTGCTAGCATCAGGGGATTACATAAAGGATGGGATATATTCACCAATTATATCTGTGGGACGTGATCAGTACGATATGTCGTAAAAGTCTGCCAAATGATTTACCAATCTCGCCACCAGCAGGCCAGTTTGGACCTAAGTCCTTTCAGCACGGATACCTTCAACTGAAGGCTGAAAGTACATACCGTTAGTCCAAAAAGCTCTGGTAGACTTATCAGGACAATGTAAACGATAAGAAAGCGCATAACTCACGGCCAGGTACCGCAACCAGTGGGCATATGCACAGAATCCATAATGAAAAGTCCACCATTCCACGTCTGCGTTGTTTGAATCCGTATACTCATACGGTTTGATGCAACAGTTGGAGTTGTTTCGACTTTCATGAGAGCATTACCGGCGGAGTTGATACCGATGAGGCTGTTTGATTGCTGTTTAAAGGGGGAAATGAATGAATGAATAACACGAGCAAAGATGACTGAACATACGGCTGTTGCTTGGTCAACGTAATTTACAATTCCATGCGTGGGGTCCGCAGTATTCCAAAACGACCACCCATTGAAGAAAGTATTTCCCTGGTACGTTTGTGTAAGGGTCCAGGCAGAAGAAGCACTAGGCGTGGTAGACGTAGAAGTAGACGTGGGGGTCACGCTGCCACTCCGAGTAGCCGATATACCTCCGCTCGAATGGCCTGGGTGACCCCCGCTGCTGGTGGAGACTGCAGGCACTGGAAAAACAGCCTGGTTTGCAACGCAATATACAGCACGATTTACGGGAGAGCTGCCTGCACGCGGCTCGATCAAGGAACCAAGAACTGTTCGAATATCCCGAGCAAGTCCTGCACTACGTCTGATAGCGGCATGGTGGGCTCTGTTGGCAGCAATAGAAACCAGTGAAGCGCTGCGCGAGAAGATTGTGGCTTCCGAAATGGAGACTGAAAATAAAAAGAGTAGGACTGATTCGTGGATGCGCATGGTAGACTTGGCTCTATGTAGTCGCTCTCTCCAAGTCTCGTCAGGAATCGTCAAGAATAACAGCTTCGTCCCTAGGATCAACCGAGGTGATAGAAAGAGAAAGGTGAAGCGTAGAAAAAGGAGGGAGCTGAAGGGTGATGGAAACTATAGAGATAGCAAGCGATCTGGTCAACAGTATAGCCCTCCGCAGTGAGAAAAGCCAAGACGCATAAAAAGGGATCCGAAAGGTATACACAAGGTGCGGCCCATGCAGCCGAGGAAGGGGAGCAACGAGGCGAGGTTTCTGACGCCATCAAGGGCCGGGAGACAAATATCTTCCTTTTGTTCTCCCTCTATGCTTTTGGCGCCTTGGTCGCCGCAGACAAAGTAAACACTGAAACAATGAAAACTATGTATGTTGGCAAGAACATTAAAACAGGATATCGAGCAACGCCGCACTAGGTATGCATCGCTTGGAATTACAAAACATCCGATTCGGTCTATATCAGCCAATGAGAAAGAAGAAAGGAAACTAGTTTATTCATCTACGATCAGCCATTCGGTGTCCGCGAGGTCTCCTCCTGCGATGTCATCCCATCCGTCGTCTTCGCTGCCGCCGCTGTCGCTGTTCCGTTCACCTCCTCTTTTCCCGACATAGACGATTTGTGGTTTAGCTTCGGCTCGACGCCATCCGTCGGCGATTCCATACTCGATTTTGGGGTAGTCTCTCGTTGAGATCGCATGTCTTGATAAAACTCGTTAGCCTCGTTCATCTTATTTACTTCCTCCTGCTTAGCGTCTAGCCAACGCTGCAACAATTTGGCATTGTCTTTGACAAGTATCGCGTTGCGCTCTTCAATTTGGCCGAGTTCGAGCTGCAGAGTATTGATTTCATCATGCAAGATCTGAGGACACATGACTGGTTAGGAACATGAAATTTGATAAGGACTAGAGTAATTACTTGTGCCGTTCGGTCCTTTTCTGACATCAATTCGTCATGTTGTTCAACTTTGCGGCCCAAAACAAGAGCTTCGTCCTGCACTTTTCGAAGGTTCTCCGATTCTATCCGTGATAGTTCTTCTTTTTCTCGCAGTGTCTCCGTCATGGCAAGAAGACGTTGAGCATTCTGACCCTGTGTTTTGTAGACAGTAGCGAGTTCATCTCGTAGAGAGGATATTTGTGATTCGAGTGACGCGATATAAGCTGCTCGAACAGGATTTCTGAACAAAGGAAGATATAGTGAGGGCAGATAATCAAGCAAGGCCGATCGCTTAGACTTACTCATCTCCCGTTCCAGGGACATAGACTGTTGAACTGCTTGGATTTGTGCGGACACTGCCCATGGCGCGCAGTAAAGAGGCATTGCGCTCCTTGAGCAGCTTTGTTTGTTGTGCTAATCTTCTATCTTTGCGAAGTAAAATCTGCGTCAATGAGTCTGTTGGCTTGCGGATGAGTAGGGTGGACGGTGCACATACATTGCTCGATGATTGAGGCGTGAGATGACTCTTTCGCATTTCGTTCTAACAATCTGAGACGCAACTGCTCTTGCCATGAAGGATCAGCCATGGCGGACAGAGAAATGAAAAACTGGGCAGATGTTGCAAAGATTTGAGCAGCACAACCAAAGGACCGGATTTAGGACTGGTGAAGAGTCGTGAAACGTGGTTCAGCGGCTTCTTTGAGTTCCTCTTAGTACCGCGCAATATCTTGTCTCCCTCTTCCGTCAAATTCGTCTTGACTATCTTCCTGACCATATCTCCTGACCTTAACTCAACATAATGGGCCGTGTTCTCCTCAAGGTACTTTGGTTTCTTCGTTGTGGCAAAAGGAGACGCTAACGTACCTCGACATGCAGGTTATTATTCTTGGTGACAGCGGGTTTGTGCATAGTGTGGCTATGCTGAGAGTGTTTTAACCATTGTTCTAGCGTCGGTAAGACCTCGCTCATGAATCAATATGTCAACAAACGGTTCAGCAACCAATACAAAGCCACCATTGGCGCCGACTTGTATGTGCCACATATGTTTCTTTGACTTTCATTTTGCAAGGTATTTATGCTGAGGTTATGCTTATAGTCTAACGAAAGAAGTCATGGTGGATGATCGTCTTGTGACAATGCAAGTGCGTTGGAAAGTTGTATCCTTATCTTGTGTAGTAGTTGACTCGGTTGTTTCAGCTATGGGATACCGCTGGACAGGAGCGGTTCCAATCTCTTGGTGTAGCTTTCTATCGTGGTGCAGATTGTTGTGTTCTGGTGTACGACGTAAACAGCGCCAAGTCTTTTGAGACTTTGGATAGCTGGAGGGATGAATTCTTAATTCAAGCGAGCCCGCGGGACCCGGAGAACTTCCCTTTTGTAGTTTTAGGCAACAAGATTGATATGGAAGAGAACAAGCGACAAGTTCGTCCAACTCATCTTGTACATTAGAGTAAATGAACTGACATTTGTTGTTCAGGTCACGCAGAAACGTGCCATGACATGGTGTCAGTCGAAGGGCAACATCCCATACTTCGAGACGTCAGCTAAAGAGGCGATCAACGTTGAGCAAGCTTTCCAAACTGTTGCGAAGAATGCCTTGCAGCAAGATCAAGAAGAGTCGTTGTGGGTACTTTTCGTCTCCACTGGTCGAGCTCGCACTATAACATTTGTAGATATGTGGACTATCCCGACCCTATCCGGATCGAAGCGGAGAGCAGTCAGAATTACGGCTGCAACTGTTGATTTATCGACGAACACTTGTTATATAATTCCGACAACTTGTTTGTGTTTGGACTGGCATGTTACCCTTTTCATGAGTTATTGTCCACGTTGGGTTCTCTTCCTGCTCTTTGAACGTAATCATACTTGTTGAACCAATGTGTACGTCCCTCATGAACATAGCTTGTTAACATTAAGGGAACCAGAGCGATGTTGGGTGAGTTACGTTTTGCGACTACTGGGCGGCCCCGAAGAACTGAGCGAATAATCGTCGCGTGGTTGTCACATGGTCGCTTTTTGCAACAGATAATATTCCCACAGTCACTCATTCCTTCAATCCTTGATATCTCCATCGCTATTGAACGCTCCAAATTTGGGGTTATTATGTCATAGTGCCTTTCCTTATTAGGAAATATTTTCGGACTTTTCCCTGTTTTCCTTCTTCAGTAAATCACAGAATTTGATCTTTACTGTCCTTTCACCCCATTTCACATCCATATGTTTTCCACATATTCTGACCTCATTCTATCCTCATGTTATTCATATCTCCCCATTTGAACACTCCCATCATAGGACCCTGTTTCATATTTTCATTTTTTTAATTTACCTTGCCTTATTACTGCCTTCTTAGATTATTAGGGTATAGGGTATTTAGCTAGTATATAAACCCTCATATATTCTGTAGTTTTCCCTTTAACTTTGACTTGGTTTCTTTCTCCCCTCTATTACTTGCTCAACTATACTATCTCCTTTACCTCAGGTTTCACTTGAGATATTTGGGTTTTAGTTGTTGACCAAATAGACCAGATTCCCAATACAGATGTCTATAAAATAACTAGAAAGGTCTTGATAATAACTCAAGAGTTGACTAGAAAAATAGAGAAAAAGTGCAGAGAATAGAGATAATAATCGAGGATAGAGATGTGATAGACGACAATAGATAACAATAAATTTATATCATAGAGACTCAAAGATACAAAATGAAACTCAAAGATGAGGGTGAACTAGATTGTTGTTTTTCTATCTCAAGTACATGCTTATATATCTAAAAACTCACACTAAAAATAGAGAAATATCACAAGTACTTTGAATAGAGTAAAAATCTTTTACTAAGAGAGAGTGTGCCAAAATAGAAAACTAAGCAAGATGGAGGAAAAATGAAAGTAAAATGACTGTAAGAATTCATATGTTTTAGTGTGACTAATAGAGTATTTGTAAAAAAGAAAGTATGCATATGAAAGACAGAAAGATAGAGAGATAAGCATAAATAAAATAAAATAAAAACAAAAAACAAAGAAGTCAAGAGAATAGAGAGGTCCAGAGCTTGACATATAGAGGAAATATGGTGCAAGGTTCTCAAGGAAATTGAGCAATTATAGAGGATGTTGAGAGCTATATCAAGAGAATAGTAGTAATATTAAGTGTGTTTTTGAGGCTAGAGTTAATAAAAGGTGTATTACTATCGGGATTCTATTTGGACCTCTAGTATTATATTTGCTGATATGTTATCCTAGTGGTAGCTAAGGGGATTGCTATATACCTGTAGCTGATACAAAAGGAATATTGTCAGTACGAGGGCATCCAAGAAAGTTTAGTCAACAACTCAAAGATCTGTAGAACCAATAATATATCCAACCCACTGGCAACTCAGGAGATAGCGATACGCCTCGAGTTGATACAATGAGTCTAATACGGTGTGTGAGGTGATCCTAAAGATACACCAACAACAACCAAGTATTCCGCAACGAAGGAATGCGAAATGCGAAGTGCGAAATAGAAGTACGAAATAAAGCGGAAGAAATGCGAAATACGAAGGGGTGTGAACTGTTGAAAATAGAATGCTAAACTATTGCGAAGATCGCGATATGTGCGAATATTGATTGCGATCTTTTTAG
>QGOD01000932.1:3613-24415 GCA_003313065.1 Sarcodon sp. MG97
TGTCCTTGTATTTTTTGAAGGTTTTTTGGTTTTCAGATGGACCGACCCCGTTTTAAACCGAAACCAATCATCCTAGATCGTTGGGATCATATCGCAATTTCTTCACAACGCTATATAAGTACCTTCCTTAGCTGTTTACACATCATACAGCTACCGGTCAAAATAACGTATCATATGCTTGGTTTGCGATTAGCAGATCTAGCATTGCACACAAATGCCATAACCATTCTGCATCCAGACAACGTTCAGAAAGTACATTTCATAATACAATTTCGATTTGGTACATACCATCAAGGGCGACTGAAAAGACACCTAGCTTATGCTCGCAAGCTATACTACTAAGTATTATAGATACTGGAATGTGCCCTGCAAAATTCCCGTCCGCAAGTCTGGATGGATGCCATCAAGAGCAACAACTACTCCTAGTAGGTGGAATTCAGCACGGTGGTGATCCCGGACCGGTAGCATGCAGGGACGATGAGCATCAGACAAGGTGCCATCCAAGTACGTACAAAGGCAAGAAGGTGTGTCACATTCAGTGGTGGGGCGAGTCACACGTGTCGCAAGCTAACACAGCTCCAAACAAGAACAAATAACTTCTCCATCATCATCTCAAGCTAATAACCCTCGCCTTGCGAACAACGTTGCTTCTTAAATCTAAAGCACTGTTGAAATATGACTTGCATGTACTACAGGTCTCAGATATTCGTAATCTTGCCAGGTAACTTACGATAGTAGTAGATGAAAGGTAACTTCGCTTGGGAGCCACAGAAATTTAATCTCTTTTCAAAAGGGGTCCACGGGAAGCCATCCATTATCAATTCCGTCAACAAATAGTTGACCAGCGGTGAAGCCTTGAGGCCTCGAGACAGATACACGGCCTTTGTTTTAGCGCTACTTGGTAGGAGTATTAGCGCAGACTCTTATGTGAATCGAAGATTGATTGATGCAAGTATTGATGACCAGCCTACATCTGATCAGTCTCAACACCGGTTCACTCCTAGAGTTTGTTGATCATTTTGTTCCGCATCATCACAAACGTTAGCCGAGCTTCCTCGTTTTACCTGTTCGTCTTCATAAGTAATTGGAGGGTCCGTCTGGCACATAGTAAGCCTCCGCTGGGCCAATGACTCGTGAATGGCGACAAAAGCTCAGACTGTGACACCTCTCTCCCGTCTGTCCCGTGCACTTGGCATCGACAGAACCTCGAATACGCTGTTTCGAAAAGATGGACAGCAGGAAGACGAATGGTACATCCCATACACTGGATCATTCGAAGAACCCAAAACACGTAACCAGATTGCCAACGCAAACTGGAACAGCTCTTATAACAACCGGGGGTCGGCCAGAGATGATGGGCTGACTGATCGCAGAAATGAACAAGAGACGAGAGGTAGAAGGCCACGAGTCAGCTCCATCACTTCTGTTTCATCTGCTAACGTTAACAACCACCACCATAAAAACTTATCTCATGCGAGCACCTCCAAGTCCTCATATGTTAATCTAGGTCAGGCCGGTGGCATCGGGGATACACCCATTCCTTTGCAACGAAGATACATCAACAATCTCAAGAACAGGCCTAGCTTGCCTAGCTTCCTCTCCTTTGGTCCCTCATCTAAGAATCGGTCCATGTCACCAATGGATGTCGCCCAAACTAAGAATGGTCCTTTTCGAAGTTCCTCTTCCAGTTCTGGCTATACACACCGCAGCCTAATTTCACGTCATTATGATTCAAAAACCCACGCTCGCGATCTCTCTCGAGGCTCGAACCAAGACCTTCCGTACAATTATTCAAATTCAAATTTGCGTACAGAGCCTACCAACACTGCCCCTGCAGATACCCTTTTGGCATTCCCGCCTGCGGCAGTAGGCTCTCGAGAAAGGCCACCTTCACCTTCCATGTCGCACCCTTACGCCACCGCTTTTTCCACAGCTCATTCCGTCATACCAGCTTCCCAGTCCAAGGGTAAAGAGCGAGTCGCGTTTGCTCGGCAGAAATCGATTCCTTCTCACCTTAAACCGTCTTCTCGAATATCGCGTTTCAAAGTGTCTATTTCGACACCTGATCTTAGAGCCTTGAATCATAAACCTTCTGCCATTTTACCAAAAGGCAAACACAATTGGTTTTCTGCAGAAACTTGGTGCGATGCTTTGTTATTCCCTCGGCCACGCTTCACAGTCAGACACATGGATGGGGATCCAAGCACTATCATAGGAAGCGGGAGAATCGTCAGTCCACCTCCTAGTCCCCTGCTACCATCTCGCAACGTCCATGATATGAACACCGACCAACCATTGAAAAAATCAAAATCCGTTGTGGACCTACGGACGTCGAATTTCGCCACTGTGACAACAACCAGAGTAGTGCGAAACGTATGGGGTGAGCGTGGGCCGGATCAAGATCGCCCAAAGAGCTTTGCATTAGATGATATGGCGCTGCCAAGCCCTGTACCTTCACTTGCCACGTGCGTCATTCGTTGTTTAGATGTCGTTCCGATTCGCTTAAATCTGATGCAGGGTTTTGGCGGATGGTCGGACCCTACAATCAGA
The DNA here is from genome assembly GCA_003313065.1 of Sarcodon sp. MG97. Classification (NCBI taxonomy): domain Eukaryota; kingdom Fungi; phylum Basidiomycota; class Agaricomycetes; order Thelephorales; family Thelephoraceae; genus Sarcodon; species Sarcodon sp. MG97. The sequence goes on from QGOD01000932.1 coordinate 6,164, forward strand.
GCGCATAGCGTGGAAAAAGCAAGCCGTTAGCTCTTTAGGCAACAAGCGCACTCGTTCATTGTCCCGCGCTCGTTCAAAATCGCAGAGCAGCCCGGAAAAACCCTGGCTTCAGATGACGAATGAGGGACTGTTTGATTTTCTAGCCACAAGGACCATCCTTGGAAATCAATCTGTTGCACCTACTGTTAACGTAACCCCCCGCGCCTCGTCTTCGCGGCCTCAAACCAGTAGTGGGTCTGGCTTAGGATTGGGAACTTTTTCATTTGGCTCTACGGCACACTCCAGGACTAGATCTAAATCTCATGGTCACACTAGTTCAGCAGTGACTTCCCAGGATGGACATGGCCATAGACGCAATGGTTCTTTTGGAATGGTTTTGAAAAAAGCCAAGTCTGCCTTTGGGGTCTCCACAGAACCCCACGATGGAAGTTTGGAATATGCTATGGAACTCGAAACCGCTCTGAGAAACGAAGACACCAAAACAAATCACTTGTCTAATTGGACGAATCTAGGAGAGCAGAATAGGCTAGTACTCTCTTACTTTCTCAAGCGACACATACTTATAATCAAGTTCTCAGCAGTCCTCCAATGACCGTCCCTAACAACGGTCCATCGCCGTCACCAACGAGATCAATTCCCCCAGGGGACGGGATTGGTCTTGCATTTTCGACTCCTCCACCCTCAGACGATTATTCGCGCAGTTATGGAGAGCCTATAAGAGTGCCTGCTCATCCGTACGCGCAGGGTACTACATATTCGTATGCCCAACCAATCGTCAAGGAACAATCGACTTCGAGTCACAACGAACGAAAGTCGTCCAGTGAAGAAGGAGGCGGCTCACACCGGCAACGGATAACTCACCCATATGCGCCCTATGGCAGTCATTACAATCCGGTGTTTCGGGATCGTGAGCCAACTCCGTCAAGGAAAATGTTTGCCCAAATCTCTTCTGGACAAGTTCGAGAGATCTTTCCCGAAGAGATTCAGTATTCACCTTTTCTGACAAACGGCTTTGGCCAGCCTACGCCGAGAAGGAGGTCAGAAGAGAGCGAATTGGACGACACAATAAGGTACAGCAGTACCTTGCGCATGGGAGAGGTTCTTGATGCAACAATGAGGAGCAATCGTGGAAGTCCGGATAGCGGGCTTGGTGTCAGTGAAGATCATCATCCATTTAGCACTGCTCTTGCTCCTCCTGCTCAAGCGAAGCAGAATGTACAGCGAAGGCCAGTTAATCCCCCCATACTGGAGTTCCACGACAATCCCACAGTGTTATTTCCCCTTCCACGGCGAAAGGCTCAGAAAGATTCATCAGGGCCTGATGCATCACAACTTTCGACAGAAGCTTCAGATCCTCACTCTCCTCATCTTATGGCGTCAAATTCTCCGGCCAGCTTCATCCAGCACATTTCCAAGAGCGCGATATCATTATTACCCGGAGATAGAATCAGGTCAAGTTCGTCTAGATCTTCCCTCGGCATGTCTCATGATTCGTCACCTCCTGCCTCCCTACATCCATACGACAATGATATGGAACGATTCCAAGGCTTATTCACGAAGATTGATCCTCAATCGCCCTCAGCAGAGTCGGTTAAAATGAACGATGGCTTCAAAGTGGCCGACGGAGCCGCTGATGGTGGTTCACGCTTGCCGACTAATCAGATAGTGAGTAAAGTGACGGCGTCTACGCATCAGTTACATATCCGTTCGGTCGGATTGAACGGTGACGGGTTCTCTGAGGAGCAGGTGATGAGGGGTATATGTAATGATGGCTTGAAGGGTGAAAGACAGACGGACATGATACAACCCCCGGAAATTGTTATATCACAGACAACTGGAAATGCGCCGGAGAAATTTTCTGTCCCAGGGCCCCCCTCAACAATGCCTTTCAAAAAGGGTCACCGACCGGAGGTCCAGATCCTTTCTGATGATGACGTGTCATCATTACTGTACAAGTTATCTGATGATAGTTACGAGGTTTCTATTGGTGAGCTATTCCTCGTTTGTCCGCTAGATATACTTATAAATCAGTAAAATAGATGAGCCAAAACTGGATTTTGTAGAATCCTACAATACTCCGTCCCCTATACATGGTCCACACCGTGCTTCTAGCTCAGGTTGGGCATTTTCTTTCTTTTGCACCATGCAGCTTATAATTTTATTACAGGGTATGTTACAATGTTAGGTCCCTTGGAAAACCAGGAGCATACCTCGAGTGGGGATGAACGCCAGCGTGCCACGTCGCTATCGAGTGCGAATTTCCCTACAAGCGCTGCTCGTTCGAGCTCCATGACTACTGATACAAATCTATCCGGCTTATCAGAGTTTCCTACCCCTCCAATAACTCTCCACAGCTCCACCATAGCCTTGTCCCTTCCGCGGGTGGCACAAGACATTTAATGCAACCTCTGTGCTAGGATACTGTACTTTATGGTATCTATGCGAGAGCTTCCCTATTTGAGGGAGTCGTGTGGATGTTGCTCATAAATTGCAACTTTTCTTTTTCGCTTCACGTCCCTCTTTCTCACTTGGGGTATACATGATTTGTACGTATGAAATTCAACTGACTCTGTATATTCTGTACATGTTTGATTTCCGTGTGGATAGTTTATTCTTCGCATTTATTGGTTATTATTTCGTCTCGGGACTTTCTATAGTGCTAGTAGATTTTATCGAACTTGGTAATGGTAGATGTACAATTTTCTAAAGATATACGCTTGATGAAATATATTGCACGTGGATGGGACTTTCATAATACAATGTAGGAGCTGAAAGTCACGGAAATCTTTGGAGAGACTCATTTGGATCCATACATAGATTCATTCACTCAAAACATGATTCAGACAGCTTGCGCAGAGTCCAAGCTACAATATATATAGGATTCGATAGAATTGGACTCTATCCCGTTGACGTAGTCGTCTAGAACTTCTCAGATTTGTACTACCTCGTGGACCACCAATACAGAGAGATCGCGATGCACTTCTTGTATTCTTCGTAGGCGGGATAAGCTCAGGTGCGTACCATGTTTCTTATTATACTGCAACCTCAGAGACATTTAGGCGCTGGCAGCTTTCGAGCTTCTCGGTAAGTATCCTGAATTCCGAATTGTGTGCATGAGAATTGAATGTGATGACATCTAGTAGTATTCCATCTCCTCTGTCGAATGATCCAAGGCCACTTTCCCGGGTGTAAACGGATAACCCGCACGTAACGGATCATTAGCACAACTTGGTAAGGACTCGAGTAGTAGTTGGTACCCTTGACGCCTTGATTCGTGTGTATTTGTTCACATGGATGTTCGGGAGCGAACACTGAATGCGGTGTATTATACAAGATCAGTAGAATGTTTCTGTGTAGTATGCAGAGTTTTTGTTAAGGGTTCGCAGTACCTAGATATCTCAGTCAGCGAATGAGTACTGTGTTGGAGAAGGACTATTAATTCTCATATAGACAGATTCAACGCTTCAAGGTACATCGTAGAATGAGGCATCCCACCATAACCCCATACAAACAGGAACTACTTTACTAACTACTATGGGGTTGTACTCGAGGCACTTGGGCCGTCCCAGGAACACCGCTGATCAAAAAAGGGCTCAGCAGATTCTTACTTCATAAGTGCGACTTGATCCGGATCATGTTTAAGAGATATCATAAACATTTAAAGACAGGNNCGATCATGTTTAAGAGATATCATAGACATTTAAAGACAGGTTCATCACTTGTTGCCATTCAGGTTTTTATTCCTGCGAGCTGTGCAAAATGCTGTTTATGATCGGGCTTGTGCGTTGGGCTACGCAAAGGCTCACGCGCTGCAGTTGGCTACAGACGTGAGATCTGCCGAGATGGCCGACAGCGGAGATCCAATAACGTTGCCACATCTGATCAGAGTTTCGGAAAAATGCTTCCGTAATTACGATTGATTGTAATTTTCTCTGTATATTACCATTCCAAATTGAAAATCGTAATCAACTCATAATTCCAGGTAACCTTACTTCTGGGTCTTCCAAGTTAGCTTAATTTGGCAAAAAAAATGTGTTGTTCAGCCTTTGACAGAAACCTTTTTTGGGACTGTTATTAGAATAAATCAGTTTGTTTTATTATAAAAAGACCCAGAAATAGGGTTAATTAGTCTTGCATCGCTTACAGATAATTGGTCGTAATTAAGAATTACCATCTAAAAACACGTTAATGCTGGTTATAGAGAAAAGACATTGTTGCGGCATCGCTTACGTATTTCCCGCTTATAGATAATTGATTGTCATGAACCGACATGAGGGCTTCCATAACTGTTCAGTTGTGGCAGACTTATTGAATCTCCGCTGTCGGCCATCTCGGCAGATCTCACGTCTGTGCGATGCCGAACAGGCTTTGAAAATGTACACTGAAAGGCGTTACCGTATCGTATTCGCTACTCGCGACAGCATATCTTGTTGCCTGGAAGACCCCAGTTCCCTTGACGCAGTAGTAGGGTGTTGACTCTTTTTTTTTTTTTTGTGTGGCAGTGGCACGGAGATTAATAAAATGTGGCAGTGATTAAGCTCTGACCAATGATCTAATAAGTTGGGTAGGTTTTTGACTGCCCCCTTTCCACACGTGTTGCCTGCAAGTCGGCTGCATGTCTTGGTCTATAATCTACACCCCGCTGCCATCCCACCATGACATCGGGAACTGCTCCAATTATCGTCCTCTGGGGAATTGTTAGTGCTTGCCCAGAGTGGGGATTTCTCTTGTAGCTACTTGAAAGGGCAATGCCATCCTCCCTAAAGTTTAGGGAGCGAGTATTGCATTGCCCTTTCGAGTCATCACACTGGTTCCTATCATCAGTGCTCGATTTATACGACGTGCACGCGATGATGGCTGAGCACTCCAGATCAAGCGATATCACCTATCTTAATTGGATCCCATTCACGAACATGTGCCAGCGCCTTTATAAAGACGTCGTTAAACTCCCTTTGTCCTTACTAACCATCTCTCAATACGATGCCATTTTTCCAAGGAGCTACGAATGTCCAAGCTAACCAGAGTGTTTTCTACGATGTCGCAGGCGATCAACACATCACTCATTTAGGTGGTTCGAGGGCGAATGCCAACCCAAAGTCTGCCGATTCATCGATCAACATCAATGTTAACAACAGTACGTTTTTTGCTGTCTTTTCGATGGACTTGAATTGAATTTTTGTATATATAAAGGTCCTGCTGTGAACAACTCGCCCCCACCGATATCGGGTTCGATTAATGCCTTCATTCCTTATCATGATGTGGAATTGACCAACTTGATTCCCCAGAACCCGAACATTTGCCATCACCCCAAAAGTCTCCGGATATACCCGTATCTACAACGTCTGCGCCTGGTGAGATCAATCACTATTATTATTATGTATTTTAATTGAGCACCGCCCACATTCAGTACCAGAATCCCTCACTCTACCAACTCTAGCATCACCTGTTCCCAAGTCTGATACCACAGAAAACATCGAGCGCCAAAGTCGTTAGCACCTTTTCCATCTCCATTTGTAGCTTATGTACCAAGCTTGTGTTCAATCTATTAGCCCTGTTTCCTCCAAGCTCTGAAGCGGAAAAGTTGGAGGACTCAAAGAATGAATCAGGACTGGTTGACAATGCCCTTGCTATCTCTGCCTTCGTCTTGAACCAACTATCATTCGTCGCCGCGAGCTCGCCCATCCCCGGTCTCTCAACTGCCGCCTATCTCGCACTGATTATTGTGAACAACGTGCAGGTTTGTGGTTTGCTACGCAAATGTTGATCAAATTGATGTTTGGATTATAGGGAGCAAGAGGTAACAAGGGCGAGTTTGCACGACTCGCGAAAGACTCATGTGACCTTGTGTACGTTGTGTGCAACATCTGTAATGCGCAGAACGACGGAAAGCAGCTGCCCAAAGATCTTATATCAGATCTAGACAGTCTCGTCACGTGCGTTCACGTACGCCTTGGCAATTTCGGTTCCTTATCTTTGAACCTCTCAGGACGCTCAGACGAATCGAAGAATTTTCCAAGAAGCTGTCAAGTCGTCGCGGCTTCACCGGTAATATGAAGAGGTTTCTATCTTCCAATGCTGATATAGGGAAGATCAAAGAGTTCCGGGAAAACATAGCCCAAGCTTTGAATATATTCTGGGTAGGTGTCCAAACGCAAGGATCATTGCGGATTTGTATTCTTAACGTCTTATTCATCTTAGCTGCAATCAAGTATCCACGTCCGCAAACAATTGGCTGACGTGGCTGAGAAACAAGGGGCTATGCATAAAGACTTGCGAGATGGCGTCCACGCAATCCCTGTGGCTGGCAATACTACAAAGTCGACTTCAAGCGGATTTTCCTCGCCACATGAGATACTATCCACGTTTGCGAGCGTTGATTTCAGTAAGATTGTCTGGAGTGATATTGGCGCTGGGAGTTCAATTAATATCAATTATAATTCTGGTTGAGAGTGTTGTTCCTTTTTTGCCTCACGGTCCAGCTACCAGGTGTAGTATTTTTTCCTCTATTTTGGTTGGTCGGGTGGGTGATGCTAGCAGCTTGTATTAATTTTAGCAAATATGAGACTTTTCTTATGTACAGCCCACGACGATTCTCAATCTGGTGTTGTGAAGAATGGACTAAAATAATCCAAGTTGTTATTGCAGGCGGGGGTTTAATTGCAGAAAGAAATTTATATTTGACGGATTCTTTTCTTAACACGCTGTAGATCACAAGTCAATGCATCCGTGGTTGCAGTGTTCGCACGTTCACGAGCGATGCCGCCCCTTCCCTCTCACGGATTCTGCCCTCTTACTTCTATCAGCAGAAGCGTCTCGCTGACTACTACTACGAATCTACTTGTAAACGCTTGCAGACTCTCACGCGTTGGCTGAAAAGACACTCAGACTCTCCCTCCCTACCCACTGCATGCACAACTCCTCCTACAAGCGCCAACCGGTTTTCTAGAGCACTAGGTGATCCGAAATTCGCACCGGCGTCAGGACGGACTGAACTTCTTAATATCACCTCAACAGTTCTTCCGATATAAATTCGGTGCTTCTCGTTACCGCCTTATCAACACAAGACTTGAGATGTTTTCGCAAACACATGACGTTTTTCATGCACTTGAGATTCCGCGAGGTGATTGCAGGAGTTCGCAATATCACTACTATCAACACGCCGAGTCCTGCAAGTGACTGTGAAATTCATGCGAGGTGAGTGATTCTTGAACATCATGCACTGGTGCTTATCCGACGATTCGGAGCAGTGACTCAACTTGCGCAGTGCCACCTAGTTGAGCAGACCCTAAGTAACGAGCGGCTCCGATGTGGGCGCAGTACTTGGTCAATATTGTTTTCTACTCTAATCACTAATCGGCAGACTGATTGATTACTTAAGGGTGCCATGGGACTGTCGTCCAACTAAATATACTACCGGATAATTGTTCCGACCCTTGGTCATTTCATCCCCGGGCATTCCGACACTCACCTAACACTGTGCAATCACTAGCTTTTTCCGTATATCACTGGTTTGCGTGGACATAGTAGGTTTTAAAATATGCGTCAGCGCCCTGAGGCTAGTAGTATATCGCATCTTATCTATGGACTCCGACCTTTAAAAGAGATCATGAAGGTTCTTGACTTCGCCCAAGACTGCTTCCCCGTCAATCTACTCTCTATCATGGCGTTCTTCCAAGCAGCTTCAAATGTCCTAGTCAACGATGCAACATTTAATGATGTCACAAGAAATCAATGCAACTACGCTGGCGAAAATCCGCGATCTGGTTCGATCAAAGACGGGCCAGCTTCAGAAGCTCCCGCGTTGCAACAACTACACTTGGATCAATCGAGATCACCAAGAGTAGCACCTGGTGAGATCAACAGGATCGCTCTACAACGCATTCGAATCAACCCTCGGCTGTTATCCAGTGCAGGCAGTACCCACTGTACGAATTCCGATATCGACAGGGGGTCACTCTGTTACCTCTGGTAAACCTATAAATGGGCCTCATCATAATGATCGTGAGCACTTTTGTTGCTTGTCGTCTGCAACCCGTGCTCAAGATTCTACTTAATAACTATGATTTAGCCTCGCCTCCTGAAACCCACGAACCTGAAGAGGACGAGGGAGCAGCCCTTGCTGATCAAGGCATTGCTATCTCCAGTCTTGTCCTGGCCCAACTACGGAACGTCGCTATAGCCGCGTCCATTCCATTTCTCTCACCTGCCGCCGCTGCCGCACTGGGCATCTTGGACAATGTAAAGGTTTGCACATTTCCAAAAATTAGATGTTCGAAAATGATATCTTAAATCCAGGCAGCAAGAGATAATAAAGGCGATTTTGAACAACTTGCCGAAGACGCTTGTAAACTTGTTTACGTTGTGATCAATCTCTATGAGGCACAAAAAAATCAAGGAAAGGAAATGCCCAAAACTCTTGATGCAGATCTAACAGGTCTTCAGAAGTGGGTTATGTCGAGCTCCTTAATAACGTCTGTGGCTTATCTTCAAACCTTTCAGAACACTTGAACAGATTGAGGTATTTACAAAGAAGATGGCTGAACGTCGTGGCTGGATCGGTGCTATAAAACGATTTTTATTTGCTTCCATCGATGCCGGAAAGGTCCAAGGGTACCGTGGAAAGTTGGTCCAGGCGTTGAACATATTTTGGGTGAGTTTCTGGCCCTTTGTGTCCTTAAGGATCTCTCACGTGTGTCTTTTCTTTTTCGTTTCAGCTACAATCAAATATTCACATTCGCACCCAACTGGCTGATCTTGCAGAGGGGTGGGGGTCCATTCAAAATGAGCTGCGGGACAGTGTCAAAACAAACCAGACCTCGGAAAACTTTTCCTTCCCGCCTGATATATTATCCAGGTTTTCAAATGTCAATTTGAGTCAGAGTGTCTGGAATAATGTAGGCAGGGATCAAAGTAATGTTTACCATTACAGTTAATGGCAACTTTTTTTTCCGAGTCCTGTATATCATGGTTACTTGTATCAACTCAGGTTTCGCAGTTGTTCTTAGATTCTCAATGTGGACTTATTGTAGTTGTAAATTGTAATTGTTTCTGGATAAGTAGTAAATAATCACGATGTTAGTATTGGCACCGTCTATATAAATTCGGATCTTGTTTATAGTAATAATTTGACAACCCTGGTTACTGAGATAGGGGTATACAGGGCGGGCACAGTCAAGGTCGCAGGTGTATATAACGCACCAAAAAAACTGGAAAATGCAGTCCGACTCACACCAGCAGAAACCTTCAGTGCTTTGCGATGATGTTTTTCAAATATATGGCTCTGTTTTTTTTTTTTGAGAATAATTGATCGTAAGACAACAGACTATTGTGCAACAGTCTGCCTACAACGCACCATCATAATGCTCATAGATAGAATATTCTATTCTACATATTATCTATTATATATATTATTTTATTATTATTTATCCGTCACGAGATCCAGCCGGCACGGGATTGATCGGCATCATGTTGATTTGGAGAAACTTTGCAAGCAAGATAACACCGCCCATTAGAAGGAATGACTTTTCCATGGAAGAAACCAATTAGTTCCAGTCCTTTGTCAGATTGAAGATCCCAGGAGAAGATGACGCCACAAACATGAAGACTTCAAAAAATCCCCACAACCGCCAACTTTCCCTGCTCTGAAGACCATCTGAATTTCTTCCAGTTCCAAAAGCAAAGTCATCTTCTTGTTGAATAACTTTATTTGCTTGGTTCTTGGGGATCAGGGTTCGGAGAAGTCTACTAGTACGTATATATATATACATGTGTGGTTGGGTTGGCATCGCTGTCATTAATGTTTTACTAGTGGAACCTTTTGTAGTATTACGTGCACCTGTGGCATGCTTCTCGGGCCAAGGTTTCGCAGCAGCTGGACCTGAATTACAGCGGGCTAGCAGAATTGTGTAAGAAGCGGGAGATGTCAGAGCGCGTCTTCTGGTTCAAACCTGGACGAGGTCTTCCGAGGGGGCAGCTCGTTTCAGTTTTGCAAGATGGGGGGGCGTGGCTGCCTGGTTTCAAGGTGAGCTTTGAATGAGATTGATTTAATGTGCTTCTAATAATGTTTTCTCTTGCTCAAGACGCGCATGAGGATACATAATTCAATTCGTACGCTTCTTATAACCCCAAGCTTCGGCACGCGCTAACCAACTTGAAGTAAACCCAAAGTCTAGTGTTTCACCAGTTCTCTCCGATCTACGCAATAAGCACCAATTGGAAAATACAATTTTAGTTTTCATCATCAACTAAGCCGTCTCTTCGATGGCTAGTGTAATTCCACCGCGTTTTCCGGCCCTTACACGCAACGTAGTTACCTACAAGTGTTATATACAAATGGTGTTGAAGTTGAATTTTCGTACCTGTTGAAGTTCTTGAACATCAATTCCAACTCCATTGAAGAGCTTCGCTGATGTCGCTAGCACAGAATCCGTGATCATTTGTCCCGCTAGTAGTATGCGCGAAGCGTATCAAAACAATGACTCGGAGATGATCGCTGTACTTACGCTTGATATTCTCGGTCATGTAAGCCTGAAGGACGAGCTGGGGCTTTACGCATAAAACGCCACCATTACTGCAAAACGAAGGGTCTCAGTCTTGAGTGTGCCATAAGGGACTTGTTTCAGGGATTTACGGGATTTTTCCTGTCACAAGGAATGGCTGGAAACGCGAGAGATCGATGTCGTACAACCCTGTAATATTTTGTATTGGTGGGGCACTGGAAATGCAGAGACTTTGGCTAGCCTATTGCGAGTTTCCTGGGTACACCCGTCTCGTTCTGTGCTTTGAAATAGCTATTTGGTTCTGGGATACCGATGGAGGGGACCCAAGTCGCTCCATTCTCGTACACCAAAGTGACAAGGGAACCGGGCTGTGATTTGGTGATCAGCAGGGCAAAAAGAAGCTACGGGATTTTGTTCAGCTTACTGGCCCGCATAGGAACTCGTTCGATTGGATGATCTCGTCACTATCTTCTGCAAAACCGACAGTCCCGAAACCAAGACTATGAGTTGAAGTTACCCAGGACCTGAGAAGTTGTCAAGGGTTACAGAACTTGAAACAAACATACCAGGACGGCCGGTTTAATTTGATAAAGCAGTCTTCAATGCCCGAGAAAAGTTAACATCTAGAAGGAGTGATAGGTGATGAAACGGATTTACTCTGCGAGTCAACATCGAAGACCTGATTTTCTGATTAAAATATTGCAGAGTTGCGATAACGAATCCTCTTGCCTGCCAAACAACCTTGTACAGGTCGATCTTTTGAGCTGAGCCCTCGATCGCAGGAACAGCCTTGAGTGCAATCGTGAAACTAATCTGTTATGTAGTTGTGATGACTGATTGATCTTCTGAACTTGAAGGCGTAATTAAACCTGAGATGGTTTCAAGTTTGGTTCATACGCAGTGGCGGGTCTGCTGGGGGATTTGACATCAGGAGCAGGCTGTGGATCTGTAGTTATCGCAGGCGGAAGGTCTTCCAGCTTATCCGTTTTGCCTGCAGACTAGAACCTCGAAGGAAAGATTAGTAATATCGCTGTAGATGAGATGGGCTTGCCAGTTCCGCAGATATTGGTGTCAAAGCGTTTCCGTCTTTCGAACCAACAAGGGTAGGGCCCTCTTTGATTGGCTGGACGTCGAATTGACTAGATTCATGAGATGTTGGGCCTCCCGGCTGAGCCAGACGATTAATAGTATCCAAGTGTCATTGGGAGCGCGTTGATATCACCTTGGCATCATTAGCGACGTGGTCATCGGAGTCGGTGATGGTCTTTGGATCTTGAGTCTTTGGATCATCTGATGCGACGATCCCACCCGCTGCAGATGCCAATAATTCTTTGATGTTTATTACTTGCATGCCATCGCTTCCGAAGAAGTAGATGTTGTTGACGGTGGTGGAGGTCTTCGAATAATGCATGTTTCCGTGTACCTCGTTAAACGTGCTATCAGGCATTTCGAGATGGGATGAATCCTGGAAGAAACCCATTTTTCTAGATCCACAGAATGCTGCAAGATGAGAGTTCTCGTGAATGAGAAGATGATCTAGTTGATTGGCGAACAAATAAGGAGTTAAGAAACATCCTGATAAACCGATTGGAAGATTTGCCAAACATTCACAAACTTGCCAACTTCGTGCTCATGAACAGCAGCCAACTATCAATTATGAACTGGATTGAACAAGAATCCAAGTGCTATATAGAACGTGACACTTTCCAATCGTGCAGCGTTGCCTGTCCGAGCTGCTCAGAGCCAAATGATAACGACCTTGCAAAGATACTAGTCATTCAATGGATAATTTACTTTCGCCCACAATTGCTGCCAGCGAATTTGTTGTTAATTGGACCTGGCAGCAATCGGAAATCGTACTTGAGTCATTGACTGCGGTAACTCAGAAAAAAAACTACATTTGGTGTAGTTTTTTTCGGAATTCTTGTCTTCGAGCAAGTCCTTCATCGACACGCTCAGTTTGACTTGTCACCCACTGTTTCATATCCATTCGTTTTGATATTTCTCCTTCATGACGTGAACAATCCAATGAATAGAAGTCAACTGAGGATAACGCGTCTTACAGGAGTGACAATTATTTCTTTCGGGTGAAAACAGGATCAGTATGATGTGATTGCAGTAATGAATTGAGCAGAGATGGCACACGACTGATTTAGGTACCCAGAGTCTCCAAGAATACGGTGCTACTTTAGTGCTCCACTTGAGCATCACAAGATTGATCAAATACACACTCATACATATTTTCAGACGTCTACGTGACACATACAACCAGATAAGCTGGATAAATGAAACATTTTTCAGGAAGGAAGAGCAACGTGGCTTCTGATATTGTGGAATTTCATTCCTTCTGAGGTAATCTGATAGCTCTTTGACAATCAATGTTCCAACATCAAACATGTCTGTAAATGATGGATCCTGAGTTGACTTACTTTAGCTTCTTCGAACTTTTGTCATATGTTTGCAAAACTCACAGCATGACAAGACGATAAGATCTATAGAGTTTGTTTATCATCTATGCAAAGAGTGTGTCCCAAATACTTTTCACTCCACTTGTAGCCCAAAGGACAAGGATGAATGGGATGGCAAGTGACAACAGAAAATGGGAGCGATTAGAAGAAGTAGTGTTATCGTTAGAAGGCGTTTCAACATGGTTTGCTGTGGGAATGGGAGTGGAAGTGGAATCTGGAATGGAAGTAAAAGTGGAAGCGGGAGTAGGAGAAAGAGTGGAAGTCGAAGTGGAAGTGGGAGTAGAAGTGGAATCGCGAACATGAGTAAACTCCGAAGCAGAAATGGGAGTAGAAGTGAGAGAGGGAGCGGGGGTGAAGGTAGGAGTGGGAGTGGAAGTGGGAGTAGAAGTGGAATCGCGAACACGAGTAAATGTCGAAGCAGAAGTAGGAGTAGAAGTGGAATCGCGAACACGAGTCAACATCGAAGCAGAAGTGGGAGTAGAAATGGAATCACGAACACGAGCCAACGTCGAAGCGGAAGTGGGAGTAGAAATGGAATCGTGAACATGAGTAAACGTTGAAGTAGAAGTAGGAGTAGAAGTGGAATCGCGAACACGAGTAAACGTCGAAGCAGAAATGGGAGTAGAAGTGAGAGAGGGAGCGGGGGTGAAGGTAGGAGTGGGAGTGGAAGTGAGAGTAGAAGTGGAATCGTGAACACGAGTCAACGTCGAAGCAGAAGTGAAAGTAGGAGTGGAATCGCGAACACGAGTAAATGTTGAAGCAGAAGTCGGAGTAGAAATGGAATTGCGAACATGAGTCAACGTCGAAGCGGAAGTGGGAGTAGAAGTGAGAGAGGGAGCGGGGATAAAGGTGGGAGTGGGAGTGGGAATGGGAGTGCCTCGAGCGGAAGTGGTAGTCGAAAGTAGGGGATATGTGCTTGGTACATATGGTTCGTCCCCAACCAGCGGAGGAGATTGGAGAATCGTATCTTCATCTTCAGGAGGTATTATTATATCTTTTGATATCGCCCTAAAGATTATTTTAGTGAAATTGTTATAGTGGTCGTTATTATACCATACTCCAGTTGCTTTGATATGCGCTCGCGCTTCTGTGACCCCTGTATGTCACCCCAAACCAAATGAATCAAAGTGTCTTTATCGACTTCGCGACAAAGGGTCATAACAAGATAAGCAGCAAAGTGTTGAGAGTTTAGATTCAAGGTATTGAACCCGCCACCAAGAGGAAATGAAGACGCATCGTCCTGCTGCCGTGGACCATTAAATTTCTTCAAAAGCTGGTTCGCTGAAAGCAAACTTGTTAGGTACAGTACGTTCAGAAATAAACGGTGATAGACCACCTCTTCGCCAAATTTCGTCTGCACTCATATATACCTGTCCAATTTTCTCCAAAGGGTCTGGAAACTTCTTTGGTGGTTTCTTATTTCCGGTTTTGTTTATGCTGACAGTATTTGCCAAAGCCTTTTGAATGAAAACGAAATTGTTCCTCGAATCGGGTGCTACATGATAGTCGTGGCGATAATGATCGACTTCATCTATGGATCGAACCCCACAATGAAGTTTTTCTTCCTCAGTCAACTTTCCACCCGAGTTTTTCGCAAGAGCCTTCGCAGACCGTAAGATATCTTCTTCAAGGGGTTTCTTGACGATGTATAGAGAGTGGATCACTCGGTCGTCTGCTGAAATTCCGGACGCATTGCCTGAGGAAGTCATGATCGGTTCTGTTGAATGTTACGGTGTCCGAGGAGCCTGGGGTGAACAAAGAGGTTGATAGACAAACCTGGATTGTGCGAAGGTAGGAAATATTTGGTCTGAGGGCATTACAGCACCCTACAAATAATAAATGCGACCAAGAGCGTCCTTCACTTGATGTAAAACATGAGGGCTCATGGCATGTAGTAATAAGACTGTCGTTTAATCAAACTACTAGTAGTAGCAGTCGGTTGCCGGGCGATGAAGGCGTTGACTCGGAATAATTGAAGCCAGGTTGATGTTAATGAATATTAGACAGAACCAAAGAAGTCGAACGCGTGAAACGTCGGAGGGACAAATTCAAAGTCACCAGCGTTGTCACAAAGAACCTCAGGCTTGAGCTAGTTCAAGCTTCAGAAGCTTCAAGTTCAATGTCCACATATCTTCGACTTATGTTGGCATCAAGTACCACCTAGTATTTCACTGTCAAGTATGTTAATAAAACAATTTTCTTTCTTTTCACAGAACCACTGCCAACTGCAAGAAGCCGACTGGCCCTGCAGCCTTGAGGCCTCGACTACGAGTAACAGATTCATGCTATCAGCCATCAAATAGGCTTTCCACCTCATTATCGATTGGTCGATGAGGCTCAATAGTACTTACGCAGCGGTAATATGTCCGAAGGATCTAGACTGGAGATCGTGATACTCGGCTCCAACGCACTCGTTATCGATACGACGAAAAGTACTAGATCTTGGGGAGATTGGATTGCCAAATATCATATTTAAACACAAACTACATCCAGGGCCGCTCATTCGCAATACTGTCTTGCAATGGCCGCCTCCAGCAACCCCTCCGATCTTCCTTCCGTTGATATCAAGAAAAAAGTTCTCGGTCTCATCGGAATCCAAGCCAGGTTCTCTTCACTTGAATTGCAATATAAGAACGAAATCGATGCATTAGATCGAAAGGTGAGATTTTGAGTCGGTTCTACACACTGTTTCTGCTTCAGAGTTGATTCTGTTCATGTTCAGTACCTTGGCCTATACAATCCTTTGTTTGGGAGACGGGCACAGGTTATCACCGGATACGCACTTCCATCTCCAGAGGATATTGCAGAAGGCGAAGCTGAATGTAAGAGAACTATCTCTACATATGCACCTCTTTCTCCCGCAGAACGTCGGCAAGAGATGGCCTCTGGCGGAATCCCTCACTTCTGGCTTAGGACCTTGGAGAAGAACCCTTGGATCAGTAGTGTAATCACAGAGAAGGACGAAGCCGCGTTGAAGCACTTGACCGACGTTAATTATGAATACTTGCATGTTCATGAACGTGGTGGCTTCAGGTTAACATTCACGTTCTCCGGGAATGAGTTCTTCACCAACGCGTACCTTTACAAGACGTACTACTTCCGTGTAAGTCCCTGTTATTGAATCGAGTCTCGTTATCGTCGTAAGTTGAATGTGCAGCGTTCCATCAGGGTAGCGGACAAATGGTAGATCGTGCCGTTGGATGCGAAATCAATTGGAGAGAAGGAAAAAACCTAACAAGAGAGACTAGGACCAAAGAACGTAGGGATGGGAGTGAGTTCAGCTGTTCACACTTTGGTTCCTTTGCCTATGCTAATACGCTGCACAGGTTTGAGCACCGGAACATTTATCGTACCGTCATTCTTCGACTTCTTCAGTCCCCCAATGCCTCCCTCAGAAGCAGCAATCGAGTCCGGTCTCATGACCGAGAAAGAGTTTGTAACTATAGAGGACAAGCTCGAATTAGATTACAGGATTGGGAAAGACTTGAAAGACAAGGTGCGTGATATTATCGTACTATTGATTGAAAATCCCATATATTTTTTCGTTCTCCAGATAATTCCTCGTGCCGTTGACTATTTTATGGGAGCAAATATGCTGTATCCACAGAAGAAAGAAGTCGACAACGAAGACGACGACGACGACGCTCCTCACGCTCAGGGTCCTGGAGAACCGCATTCTGGACGCAATGTCTTTGTGAGTCGTGTGTTTTTTAAATACAACGTTTTACGAATCGTTCTTCTGATGCTGCTTTGTTCGAACAATAGTTTGATATTGTCATCAATGGTGAACCCGCAGGTCGTATAGTTTGCGTACTATGGGACGACCTTGCACCAATGACCGTACGCAATTTCCGGCAGATGGCCACCGGCGAGCTAGGTTTCGGATACAAGAGCAGCCTGTTCACCTCCGCAAGGGAAGGTGTCTCAATCGAAGGCGGCACTAAGAGATCGATTTATGGAGGATCTTTTAAAGGTTTGTTTCCCTTCCTTTACTACGCATGCAACGCTGTGGTCAATTGACCCCTATCTGGGTGAATTCATAGTGGAAAAGACCAATCGCAGTGTAGAAAAACTTGGCATCTTGACGATGGTCCGTGAGAATAACGAAAGCACTGGATCCCTTTTCCATATCAAGACTGGGACTTCGGGGCAATGGCAGTATGGTTTCGGTATTGTTGTCTCTAATGAATTTTTTATCGAAGCACTCATTATTTTCAGGTGAGGTTATCCAAGGGTTTGAGATCGCTCAAAGAATGTATAACCTTGCGACGACTAATTACACTTCGAAGAGCGAATCCCCAAGTCGGTTCTACGCTGCAGATGTTTTTACAATCGCGAACTGCGGTCTCGTTTAACTTTCTTGTGGGATTCGAGGTAATCAAATGTCGATATCAACAGGTTGGTCTGAAACAAAGGGCCAGTGAAGATTGTTGCATTAGTGTATTCTTTCTGTTCAGTGCTTAGCGTAATCTATTTATTGCCCTCAGCTGATGATGGCCATCCGATATCTGGATATTTGAATACTCACCGCTCAGTCCGAATGATGGTAATAATGTGCACAAGTGGAGTAGGTCGTGAAACCCTATATTCCACTATCCCAGAATAATCTAGAATTGTGTAATGGAGAGACGAGAGCCGGTCAATACATATAATATTCTAGTAACGTCAAGTCTCATCCTGACAAAAATTCCCGCTGGGAACGGCATTGTCACAGTGCATGCAAAAGTGACGATAGCAGAAACGACCAGAGAGTGCTGACTCACAACGTGAACCATAAACCCGATAGTCATGCACAATACACCAATGATAAGAAGGGGAACCAGCACAACAAGAACATGACAAACCACGCGCATGCCATGCTGTTTTTCCAAATCCTAGAAGCATTCTCTGAATCTTTAGCCCTTTCCGGAAATCGCCCAAATGTAAGCATGGACGGCACGATCTGTGAGAGTTGTTTCGTTAGTCTGCATTATCACGGTAAAGCCGAGTATAATTATTTGTGCTTTAATTGCACAAACGAAGGTTACCTTGCTCACGGGATCTCAGACACGATAGATCCACAAAAAGAGAGTGATGCACTTCCCGCGCATATCAAAACCTTTGAAAAAAAAAAAGTCTCGAGGTTTAATTCGATTGGATATCAGAAATATGAGGGTACGAAACAGGTTGGGCAGAATCCGGGTGCATACTTGGATCAGACTCCACTGATCGAGGGCGTTGGATTAGCCTAACAATAATAGGATTGCTGGTCCAGATTAGAATATGCATCGACACTTTGAGTCGCA
>QGOD01000112.1:5695-33236 GCA_003313065.1 Sarcodon sp. MG97
GAGCCATTTAATCAATTTGGTTTTATATATGCCATGTGCGCCGATTTACCTCGCCAGAGAACGTGAAGCAGTATTCGCGATCACCGTATTTGCCAAATTTGATATTGCAGTCATCAGCTCAAGCTCAGTCTCTGCTGTAGGAGGCTTGAGTCTAAATTCTGTTTCTTGGACTGGTTTTAATGGCCAAGACGGTATCTGCAGCTTTTGTTAGTAGATATTCGAACATGCACCAAAATTACATACAGAGAGGAATTTGTCAATGTTTGCTGGTATGCATAGACCAGTCGGCATCCCTAACGGGGACAAAGTGGCTTCCCAACCATAATCTTCCAAAATCTCTGCACCATGAGGTGTAGAAGAAATGAGGCCTAGCACGAAAAAGCATGTTCTAAACGGATGATAAGAATGACAATTCAGCATAATGAACCTGACTAAATATTAACTTACCCTCTCACAGACAAAACGAGAGATTCCTCTGCTATCGCTAGTATTTCAGGAATGATTTCCTCTTCTTCTAGGAATGGCAGTCCACCTTCAGTTGCACCAATATTGCCCTGCACAAATATTGTAGTGCTTAGATGATAAGTACATGAGGTGACTTACGACGGCCCACAGGACGCTCTTCAGTTTCAATATTAGGTCAGAGTCCTCTTTCTCAAGTCCATGTTGCTTGATAAACTGAGCGAATTCCACGAAATGGCCTTTCTCTTGGAGCACTTGACAGCCAAGTTCTGTTCTCGCCATGACACCGTAGAAATGCGGGGGTGCAATCCCGTCAAATGCACTGATAAAAAATTAATAATCGAGGACATCAATGCGAAAGAAACGTACACCCACTTTACGTCGTCGTCACCTTCCGACGTATTGTAGTTGTAGTTGAAAGCTCGTGCAAGGAATACTTCTATTTCTACAACGTAGTGCAGGTTACGTCCCTGCCGGAGGACCACATAAGAAAAGAAGGTGTTGATCGAGTGATATAGCGACGCACATGTAACCAGGCGTCCATCTCGCGAACAATGTAATCCGCTGAGTACAAGTAACGGAATCCAACTGGGGTGGACATGAACCTGCGGTCTTCTTGAGAGTGAGAAAAGCAATATATTAAATAACTCACTTCAGTAATAGTGGGTGACCAATCTCTCCTAGGTGATCAAGTGTCGGTTGCATCTCGACCACAATCTGGAGAACATCCATTGTTTCACAGGCTTCCTGTAAGAAGTGGACTGCAAGCTCGCGAACTTCCATGGCAGGGTCATAAAGCTGCGTAAGGAGAAGGCGTAGTGTCCAAGAATTGGCAACGGTAGTTGCGCGAACAAGCTCGCCAAGATGATTTGTAGCATACGAACGAATGTGCTGACAGAACATCAACACCGATTGTTCTTAGCTTCGGTTCGGCGGCATACCTTGTAACTGGAAGTCAACGCTTTGGAAAGGACAATACGAGGATGACCATCGCTAATGAAGGTAAGAAGCGTAAACTTCCGTGTAAATCAAGACTTACATGCTGTAATCAAGGTTTTCGATGATACCCTTTATGAGATCCTCTCGGCTCCTCAGCTCGCTGAGATGGTAAAATGCGGTGAATATTTTGAATTTCTCCAACAATCTATTCAAGATGAGCAAATCTGGAGGGGACTGATCGAACAGAAACACCAACTCGATCCCCTCTTTATGCTTGCTTAATGTCCCGAGCATCTCGAGGTATCCGTACGTCATCGTTTCCGCGATACGCTTTTTGGAAAGAATTGGATCGGTCGGCGGCACACCATTGAACTGCATAAATCATGTCTAGATACTCGGTTGTAGGAAGCGGCGCGCCAGCACTTACCGGATCAAGCTGAGCGAAACCAGCCACGATCTGACTCAAAAAGGGATCCTCCGAAGTCAAGAATCGTATACCATCCTGACTGGCAAGAAGCGTCGTAAGAAGTGTGCAACCCAATTTGACCCACTTGATATTTCCCTATTGAAGAAATTGGCTGTCAAAACTTGCAGTGACTTTCAACAATAATCTTCACACCTTGACTCGTGGTAAGTCAGAAAACCTGTGACAAAACGGATGGTAGAAGGACATAAGCCTGCGGATGAAGCGCGAAACCTTGATAGCTTCTTCCATCCGTTTCGGGTTCAGGAGTGGACCCTCGACCAAATCTTGTAGGATTTCAAAGTTCCATTTCGCGTGGTCCTTTGTTAACATGACCTATTTCAAAAATAATATCAGCACAATAATTTGCGACTTGGAAAAATAATATACTTGAGTTTCCAGCAGAGAGGCCTGGAAAGCTCTATCATCCATTTGCATACCCATCCTAACTTTCACTTGTTCCACCTGTCTCTGTCCTCGGCGAACAGCGTCTTCGACAGAATTAGCCCTGCAAAGTGTAAAGGCGACGACTAAGGATACAGATTATATAAACAAACCTTGGCCGTGAATCGGTTACATTTGTAGGCTGCAGCTTTGACCGATTACGATTAAAACTGTTAATTGCAGAAAAAATAGATGTCCCAACGATTCGATGCTCCCCATCTTCGTAATCTGCAGCCAAGTTGAATACTTGTGGAATTGACTTGAGTTTGATATAATTAATAAATGATCCATAGTGATAAACAGCGTCGATTACCTGCAATCTTGCTGCTACGGAGAGCGGCAAGACCTTGTTGGCAATGTGCAGCAGTTCTGCCATTAGCAAAGTGGCTTTTCGTGATAAATTTGTCCCCGTGGTACTTTCTTTGCACATGGCCAAAAGCGCCTTGTAAAAAATCGGTGAATTTAGCATTAAGAGGGAGCTATGAGTACGTACGTCAAGGAGCCCTGCAGCCGAAAATACTCTAATCAACAGGGCGATATATTGGTCTGTAAGTTTCAGGGCTGCTTGTGGCTTTTGTGCTGGTTCGGAGTCTTTTGAATCTTTCTGAGGCTCGGGAACTTGCCTCGACTTGCGATACACTACAAGAAACATTTTATTGACATGTTCTCATGATGGAAAAAAGGGATATACTTGTCAACCGTCTGCCATCGATGAATGTTTGATACCAATCTGGTGGCTTTATATTTAACAGATCAAAGAACATGTCCAGTACAATTTCCTGTTGAATTGTCAACTCCTATGGCAGGAATGAAGATTCGAATTACAGACCCTAGTTTGCAGAGATGGAATCCTCAAAGTATCGATAACAGTTCGGATAGCAGACATATCGTTCATACAAATATAGATGAGACCTGTAAACTTGATTCCGCTGAAAACGCGTCGTATCAGAAATACTTGAGAAAAACAAACCGCTCCATGTACGCAACATCATGGCAATTACTCTCGTACATCCTCTCATTTTATCTGAATGTTCTAGACCTTTCCCATAAGCGTCCGTAACAGCAGATAATGCGATCTGTATAGTAATTTTAGTAGATCTACTCATCGTTAAGTGAGAGAAGTTACCTCGAGATCAGTTCCAGGAGATAGGTAGCTTCGAGTCCGCGGTAAATCAATGATATAGAGAAAGACTGACGCGATAAGAGGAGTGACCTCTACAGGACCATCTGCCAAGGCATGAAGAAGAACTCTAATTCCGCCACATCTCGCTATCAAGTCGATGTCGATCAAAACTTGAATTACAATTGAGCGTCGATAGAATAGACAGATACCACATCGCTTACGGATTTCAGCCAGAGTCTGAATGCAGATTGCCCTGAATGGGTCCTCTATATGCTCTGCAACTGCTATCACTGCTCTCAGGACAGATTCTGAGAGAATGGCTTTACCCAGTCCCGGTGTGCTTGAAGGCGGACGATGCTCAGCAGCGATCTGGACAATGGTCCGGATTACTTTAATGATTTGTTCCTTTTCCACGGCATATTTGTTATCACGAGCTAGAGCTCTATTGATCCTAGTCAGTAGAATGATGTAGCAAGGAGGGGTCAGTTTGGCGCACTTGATAATATAATATTGAATAGGCTGTTCGCGCAGACGGTCTACAGACTCGGGATCAATTAAAGCATGCCGGATCAGTCGCCAAGCGGTTGCTCGACAATATTTCGTCGACTTGTCTGCCAGACATGGAAGGACTCTAGAACGAAATATCAGGAGATACAAGAATATTACCATAAACCCGGACTCACGCTTGTACAACTTCAACCATGCTTATTTCGTACCGAACACGAAGATTTTTTTGAAGGATAGTAATCAATCTGGACATAAGATCTATCCTAGAGCTAGCGATTTGTTCGTCTGTCGGGAGAGAGGACGGAGTCGATGACGACGGTGACGTAGACGTTGGGGAAGTTGCATTACGCGATAAAGAAATAAGGAGTTTAATACAACTTGCGGCATGTTGCAGCGCGGTCCGCGAATCGTCCACTGCGTATCTTAGTCATTCGAATTCAAAATATATGAAAAAGAGCTCGAAAGCACCTTTCCCATCGTTATCATTGCTGTATGACCTGGGCGTTCCTACTTGTTTGCGACCACCAGGTAATGATGTGTTTCTTTGTCGCGCCAAGGCAGACATATCTGATGTACGTTACTTATAAATCAGGGTGTGAATATTGACACTCACGACTATCTATATCCAGACTGATAGCCCCAATCTTTTGCCTCGCCATCTCCAATTCGGACTCCAGTTGGACACGTATAGCATCCTACAAGAGTCAGGATAATAACCACACTTTCCGGTCAGCAGTCACAAACTCACATCCGGATTTCTATTGAGGAGGTCTTCAGCACCGTCTTTGATACTATTCTCGAACTTCAGTTTCTTCTGTAACTTTTCCAGCTGACAACAAAATAAATCAAGATCTACGATACGTGGCCAGAATTCTGACCTGTTGTACAACATCCTTCTCGTCCATTCCATCAAGAACCTTATGGGATGCTCCAAAACTATTGGTGCCCCCAATCAAAGTGACCGTAGAAGGCGCAGTTAGGTTCATGGCGATTTGGCCATCATTTGTCGTAGTTGATCCATTCGGTCCATCTACGAGAGTAGGCATGGCCTGCTTGCCGCTAGGATTGCGCCAATCGAAAAGCGAAATTGGTGACAAGACAACAGACCAACGTTCACTTTACGATGGAATCCAGACCCTACAGCGCTAGAACTTCATTGTCGGAAATCTCCTGAATCGTCACATGTGATGATGTCACGCTTGTCACTCCTGTTATATAACAAAGATTTCACGTGGGATCACACTTGGTACACTTATCCTTATCCACATGCATTTTACCAAGCAGAATGTCATTATAATCTCCTTTGCACTGGATTATGCATGCTGTGACAACCTAAGATGTGTTTAAACGGTATCGTACGGCCTTGAAATCTGTGATACTTACTGTTTTTATCCTAGGACATTTACCTAACTTGAAGTTACTACAAAATGCCGTCTCCGCTGGCAGAACCTTGCTTGCAGATGACCATTGATGTCTCTCATATATATAACTCTCTTTTCGATAATAACTTTGTAACATATAAACTAGACGAACAAAAGTAGATAATAGATGCCATCGGTCACGAGATCCAAAAACGGCAAATGCTGCTCCGCGGGATTGATCGGATAGGACGAAAACAGGCTTCAATTCGATTTAGGGAGTGGGGAAACCTTACAAGCAAGGTAATGACTTGCAATCATTACCAGCGTGACATTAGCACGATTGTAATCATCCATAGTAGACTAGTCTGCCTCGAAATAATAAGTTCAAACCTCAATCACAGCCTGTGGAGGCAAATGATGTGAGCGCAAGCACATCGTTGTGTCTATTTTCAGGTACCATCATCCTTTCGTGCTGCTAAGTGATCGAATTCTTGTATATCCTGCCCGTATGAAAATGGATGCTCACGATTTTTCGAAGGTTAGCCAATCAGTAAAAGTAGGAATGATATGTCATTGGGAAATAGCAAGCTGTAGAGGGTCATAATATCATTGTGGACGGGAGAACATCCATGATGTCAACCATGAGCGTGGTGCCTCCGCCTTCGCCTCTTCCTCCCCCTCCTGTAAAAGCCTCTCCTCCGCTGCTTCTTGTTCCTCCAAAACCACTTCGCCAACAACTGCTTCATGAGATGTAATAATGTTGAGCGATCGAGGACTCGCATGCGGATCAATAGAAGGTAGTTGCTGCTGCTGCTCTATTGATGATGTAGGGTATAAATTTCGGGAGTGAACGTACGTCCCTAGGCTTAACGCAAGTTCATCTAAAGAACGAGCGGTGAAATCTAGGCGTCCAACCTTCGATGGGTTAGGCGCGCTTGAATACGTCTTATGTGAACCGTAAGAAATCGATCGCCAGCCAGACGATGGTCGGCCATCTTTAGTGGGCGTTCGGCGAATGAACATGTCTGTGGATGTATCTTCATCAACACCGATATACGGTTTCAAGGTACCTGTGAAAGCAGTACTTGGCCTTGTGTCTCTAGTTGTCCTTGGACTCGAAAATGGACGCAGTCCTCGCACGATGGGCTCTACATCTCGATCTTTTCCTAAATTTTGAAGTCTGGAAGCAATTCCAGGACTGAAAATAATCTCCTCCGTTCCGTTAATCGACCAGTTCTGCTCAGACACAGGCGTTGGTGGTGCGCCACCGCACGATGTTAATGCAGAGGGTCCTGACTCTGTAGCAAGTCCATAAGGGCTGGGGATAGTCGTGAAACTTTGTTCCATCCATGGACCCAGCCGGCCAGCTACATCCTCGCTAGTAAGAGACACAAACATGTCGACTGTGTCATCAAGATCAAGAAGGCCACATGGATTTCGGGGCAACCAAATGGAGTTATCAATAGACAACGTGTAATATGGATTGTCATATGGCTGTTCGAGATGAGACTCATCGTTCCATAAAGGGTGAGGTGGATGCCGTGTTACTTTTCTGGTGGCATGTGAGTTGTCCCCACATCCCGGTGATTTATGTCCATGGTTTGAAGGTCCTGCTATATCACACGACGAGAAGGAGGTCGGTGCTCCATCTGCGATAGACAAAAGCGGGGTTGAACCCGCCTTCGAAGCGGCAGAGGGGGCGAAAGGGTTGGGCCGTCTTCGTTGGGCCGGTCGGCCAGGGATAGTAGAGTACGAGAACTTGAACCGGTTTGATAGCTTCCACGTCCAATTGCTGTAAGGTGGGCGGGGTTCTGCAGGAGCCGGATCAGTTGTGCCCTGGTCTCCTTGCTCTCCTGCTTTGACGCTAATAATAGTGCCCGGAGGAGCTTCCGCACAATTTTCCTCCACTCTGCAAACAAGATTAGCTTCCTTAATATCGTCTACTTCGTCCTTCTCTCGACACCAACGCGTGAGGCTGTGAACTAACTCAGTCCTCGACTGTTGGAAGCAGAAATACATAGATACTTGCGTGATCTTGACGAATGCAGTGAACACGATCAATACTGCAGACAATACAACGTTGGCGGTATACTTGTTAACCACCATGTATGCAAGAAATACAACCTGAGTCATGAAGAGATCGACGTCGATTGGTTTGATTGAAGCATAATGGAACATACTTGGGTTAGAATCAGGCCTACGAGAGCAATGAGGATTTACCCAATGTATCAGATTAAATTTGCGCACCGTCAAGAGAATACCGAATAATCCGAATAAGCAGTCGATGTCCATTACCTTCGTAAATTTTGGCATATACATGTACTAGCTGTAATAAGTATCCAATTCAGCAGAGAAGAAGGGGGGATACTAATATATGAATCTACTGACGGAATTCTTGACGACTACTGTCAACATATTTTTGTAAGGTAACGAGATTCAACAAATCGAGATAAACCTACCGGCTTCGACGCTAAAATACAGTAACACAAAGGGTATCACCAGCGGGTTAAAACTGGCGAATAGGAAAAGGATATGTATAACAAGTAAGTGGTTGGGTAACCAGTCTGTCATGGATTGATAGGAACGTTACCAGTGAATTGATTCATTTACTCACAATAGAAATTAAAAGTTCGAGGTCTTATCCTAAGAGCTCGTTTGCGTGGGATGATTTGTCGCCTTGTGCTTTGATATGTAATTAACGGAAGCTAAGCCATGCTGTGTAAATTAGAAAGCTGATTATAATAGCATGAAAACGTACTCCGACTGTGGACGAAATATCAGTTAGTTAGATTTCATATATGGGCCACTTACTCAGCGCAAGCTCGAATCCGCCGTGTATAGCTGTCGTGAAAATAACTTGAACATCTTAGCTAGTGAGGAAAACATATCCCAACGCATAACTCACGCCATCCAACATAAAATGGTCCTGCGCTTGGGAAACTGTTCGATATGATGTTGATCAGACCTTCGCCAGAAATGGAACTGAATGAAACCAGGAAGGACTGCAGAGTGAGGGTGCCTACGCAAAAGAATACCAACACATTAACAATAAGAAATTTCTACTCGGTTCATTAATTGGCCGGCTACTTTGCAGTATTTTGCTGAAACTCACATAGTATCTAACCATTATGGTATCTTGTAAATTTGATAACGTGCTGATTGTGTGCGCTTTTTTCGCAATAAGAAGGAGGATGATTGGTATGAGGAGGGCAAGCAGTGACATGAGAAAGGTTGGTAGAAACGACTGGATTACTTCGGATTCCCATTCGTGTTGGTCAAGGTAAGCTTTCTGAATACAGATGGGTCAGTTACTAAATTGTAGCTCAAGGTCGAACTTACTAATCCTGGCCAAAAAGCACTGATGTTCTGGATCGACACAAGACCCACGAGCAGAGATGTTGGAAAAACCCAAAATAAAGTGAAAGCCCTGGGCAAATATGTATTGGTGACTCAAGAAATTGAGTCGTTCCAAGAGCCTACCAGACACCAATCTCGATCACCCAATCTTTGACAAACTATGATAAAAGATGCAAGTAAGATATGGAGTGAAGCAAGAAGCAAAAATTGTAACCTCGACTCGGAAAGGAAGCTTCATAATACGAATCCAGTCTATGTCTTCGTATAACGGCGCCATAGTGACGAAGCAGGTCAATGGGTTGTTGGGATTTACAGCTAGGTAATTGCATGCACGTCTAGCATCATTAGGGTTGGCAAACGTCACAAATGCCGTTGATACAGGATCATAGTCGGAGGCGGCTCGAGCGCGATTCTCCGTTATGAGGGAGGTGAGCAGATTGAGTTTTGCTGTATAATAGTCAATTGTAGGGACAGTTTTCCCTCGGAAAAGGGATGAGAGGTACATGAGGGGCTGATAAGGATCAAGCATGGTTCTCGGAAGACTAGCTAACGCGTCCCAGATAGTGTCTTCGACAAGAGCGTTTGTGAGACTAGGAACATGAGGGGAACAGGTTTGGTGACCCGGATATGTTCCGGATGCATACAAATTATGGGGAGTGAAATGCAAGAAAAAGTTCTGCAAGTGACCAGTCCAGGAACGAGATGCCGGCTGTTGCATTGAGAATCCATCTACAAACGGACTTACAGCCTTGACTAATAGATCCATGCCGAGATCTTCTTGTGAACCTTGGCCTTCACTATCGCCATGTTCCATGTCAGGACCAGTCGTCGGAGACTTATCTGGATTGAACAACGCATTGGGCATTTCGAACTGAGTCTTTCGGCCAGTCTCGGATTCTCGTCGTTCCATCTCATCAACAACTGCAGAGACAACGCTCTTGGCCAATTTGACGTGAGCTGTCTCCAATGCCCCGATGACATGTTCGCGACGTTCGAGCAAAGACGCGAGTTCGGTCATCCGTCTCACAAGAGCAACATGTTCGATAACTATTGTGTCTTGGAGTCTCCGCTTCCCATCTCTATCGTCGGAAATATCTTCTGTTTGCGAATTCATCATAAAACTCTCTTGTCCGTAAGATGAGGCTTTCTTTACTCGGTTGAAAAGAAATGACAGGAATCTGTTCATCATCCCGGGGCGCGAGTTGGAAGTGACACCGATAGCCGGCTTGCCTATCTCTCGCGAAAGGTAATACTGGAAATACTCCTTGAGTTCTTTCTCAGAGCGCAGATTTGGTGGGATATTTGAAACCATGATTGTCCTGAGTCTCAGGCCACGATTTTCTTCTTTGAACAAGACACGGTGGTCGATGGAAGGAGAGAAATTGTACTGCGGATGAGGGTGAGGGTGATAGCCCGCGGTATCTTGAGTTGATTTATCCACAGCAGCATCGATGTTCAACGCCCGGAATCGAATAGCACCGCGAATAAGCCAAAGAAGTGTTGCCATCCATGTCAAAGTGACCCAGAATAGAACAATCGAATGAATCCAGAGTAAAGACCTACCCTTTGCAGTACGTGTAAGGGAGGATATGGAAGCCCGCGTCATTGATTGTGGAGAATCGTCATCCGAGAACACGACATGTATGGGAAAGAGAAGGGGAAAGGTCGTAAAGGTATGCAGTAGAACGTACCACCCTAGAACACAACTTTCATGTGAGAGATCCCATTGCAGATAGGAGGGACAACATACAACAACCCCGAAGAAATCGCACATACAAAGTGGCATCTACTCCTCTGAGTTCATTCATCTTATCTTCTGGAAATTTGATGATAAATGATAGCCAGCGTAGAGGCCAACCTGTTGGGAGAGGAGGAGGCGGGTTTCTGTAAAGCGAAAAGAACCGTAAAAGACATGCTCTGCGATGAGGTTTGGTAGCTTACTTGGCCCATGACCGTCCTTGATAAAGACTACCAGGTGACAATGGATGGACGTGGATATAAATTAACAAATGATTTCTTGCTGATGAAACGCAATGGCAGGGGTGAATCATGGGAAGACTTACTATCCAAATTCCCAGCTTTCGACACTACCCAAGTTATCCAAGTTCATTCCTGTATTTCTAATCTCCCCCCTACGTTTCCGTTTCAGGGAACCGTGAATTGTAAGACAAATCACGGCCAATCCGACAGCAACAACTGACTGGTTGATAAGGCCGCTTGATGGTAGTCGATACTCGTGCGACAAAGAATCCTACGTGATCTGCACTAACCTATAGTTCTTCGAGAATGGTCTTGTCTCAAGGGTAGCCATTCCTACGTCGCACACTAACTGAGCTGATTATGTGCGTGTGGAAAAACCTCGTTACAAAGACTCCACATTAGTTGGAAAACTTCGGTCGCATATGACGCAGGTGGTATGCTCACGTTCCAGAAGGCAAGGCGGGAAGGGGTAGTTTAGTAGGCGTCACGAGCTCCTGATCGTCGTGTGTCTTTTAGCATAGGAAAGGATGAGCTCGCTTTTCACTAGCTATCCCTGAATCAGCGGCCCATTTCCAAATTCCATCACGAGTCCGTCTGATTATTCTTTGATCTCGCGGTGACATCAGGTGTGGCAGGATAACGTGACATGAAATCTGATGCTAGTGAACTCCGGGAGGGCGCTCGGAAGGATCTGTCGAGAACCAGCAAGATGCCAGCCAATCCATTTTTGCAAGAGCAGAGAAGATAGAGGCGCAAGGAAGCCTGAGGGCACATGTCTACAACCTCCGACTGCAAGAGGGGCCATCATATTCTACAACTATGTATAATAGAATAAAATCTGAGAATATCATTCATCGTCGTTATCATCATGATCATGAACGTAGCAAACAACACAATAGGATACTTCCTCAGCTAGAGGACTTAGTCAACGTACACCTCAGTCCCTTTTGTCCACTGAGCTTTAGGGGTATACTTCAACTCGGCGTCTGCCATTCTTTCTTTCACGGAGGTATGGAAATTAGGGTGTTCTTCCCTGATCACTCGTCCTTTCCCTAGATTGAACCTGTGAAGTATACCGGGCGTCAGCTTTTGAACTTGGCAGACGGACTGGAGTGGAAAAGCTAGAGCTGAATATGAATTTAGCGACGTACTTCCACTCGCGATGCCATCGTCCATCAGCATCTTGGTACGAGTATACCATTGGTAGCACTTCCAATATCCACCAGGCCTTATTAAGCACAAGCTGGTCGTAGATGGGCATCAAATCATCCACGTCCGTCCCCGGCTTGCCATTGTTGTCCGTTGACTTTAACATCGGGAATTTTCGACCGGAAACGGTCGGCGCATTCTTCGCAGGAAAAAGAGATTGGAATGTGGAGGTGACGTCATTCTTATAGCTAATTCCATTACTGTCCTGGGTGGCGCCCATTGTGGCCTTAAGCGCCATCTCCGCTTGCGTAATTGTTGGTGCATCCAGTCCCTCCCTGCGCAATGCGTCCGGATTGAAAAGAATGCCGCAATTGGATTTGACGACCTGGTCAATCATCCACCGCAGGGGAACATTTGCCAGGTTATGGACGACGCTATTGTCGACGGACCCCCCTCCGACGTCTGCATGGCATCCAGCAAAAAAAACTTCCAGTACATCGCACTTATCAGGGACCTGCAGAGGGGGTGCAGGGTCGGGCTGAGACGACCCAGGTGCTTGCTCATTGTCCTTCACCAGTTTCTTTGTCTGGAGTGTGATTTTTTTCGAATCACCTTTCCCGAACTTTTTCGTTACGAAAGGCATAGATGGCGGTTTCCGGAGGAATCTGAATACAGATCTTCTCCTATCGGGGTCTGAGGCGGCAGAACTGTCATCGGGAGATGTACGGTGATACATGTTCGGTTGGAATTTGGCGCGGTGCTTGAACAAGAAGACGTCAATGAGTATATGTAGAATGTCCTACTACAGAATGAATCACGTACTTCGTCAAGAGACACTGCATGTCTGAACACTTTGATAGCAGAGTTTGAGGTGGTGAAAGGCAGAGTGTGGCTAAATAGGACTCCAACACTCGCCACAGTATCCCTAAGACGCATCAGCAGAGCCACGATGCCCAACGAATATGCATATAGTTCACCAAACACCGACGAATTCGACAGTTACAGGCCGACAAAACGTTTCCTTGAATCCACGGCTTAATTCTAGACCTGTGGCGTCCGTGCGCGTATACAGGTGGTAGGCGAACGGTATCTGTTCTTGGTTGTCTTTTGGCAGCACACCGATCTTTTATAGACAAACGCCATTGTATCTGAAATGTAATGTGTATGGGATTTGAACTAGACAGACCTTATAGAGCAAGCCGGCCAACGCGCGGGCAGTGTATGCACCCCTGGAGAAACCTAGGAGCGTATAGATAAGACGGACTGAATTGGGGATACAAGGCTGGTGTAAGCATCTTCACCAAACAGGCAAATCTTGTCACCAGTGCGATAATTCTGCATTAGGAAGAGGTAGCCTTCACGAACGTGTGCGTCGAGATACCTGAACGTTTAAAAAAATTTCACACCCTTTTTTCTGTATTGGACAGGAAGAAGGCAATACCATGCAAAGGCTTCGTCGAGGATTCTCGCGATCCATTCGAACAAAGGGGAGATGACGCCCGGATTGAAATATGTTCCAATGCCAGCCTGATAGTACATGATCTGCTCTTGTGGACGATCCTTTTCAAGCAGAGAGTAGAACTTGACGACATTTGTATTCTTGAAGTTGGATTAATATCACTGCCGTGGCTGCAAAGTTGGGACGCACATAATTATTATATTGATTTGAAGTTCCATCGAAGCACAGGATGAGCAGTCGCGGTTTGGTCACATCGCTGTCGTTATTTCGTGGCGACGGCATAACAAATTACTGATAGATGAAGGAGTGTGCGTCGTCGGTCCACAGAGCAACCTGGAAGGAGGAGGAGGGGCAAAGGTTCAGGGACCAAAAGATCGAGCTGAGGAAAAAGCCCGTAGGTATATATATATATGCATACTACTACTCATCAAGAGTTTCTCCGCTGCTGGGGCCGGGCATGTGAATACACCCAGCTCAAACATGCTTGGAAGTTGCCGAAAGAAGACATCGATCAATCAACAACTGCGGCACAATGATGCTGCAAGTGTGATTCCACCTCTACAGCGAGTTATATCCGAACAACTCTTGGACCAGCGAGGCCTCAGCAGGCTTGGAGCTTGTAGCTTGAAGATATGCTTGGTCTACCTGAGCCGCGGCAATTCCCGTCGCCATATGGGTCATTTCGTACAAAAAAGAAAATGCAAGACTACTAGTTCATCACAATTCTTCGAGAATTGGATGAGCGAAAACGAACACCCAATCTTCTATGCATCACGGTATTCATATATTTTTCATATAGAGACCGTGATCTCATTGTTGATCAACCACTTCAACTCGAGCCTTAGGATGTATGCAAACTGGAATCATAATATTGCCACGGCCTCCGGCTAGGCCTGTCTCAATATCAACTTGGCGATGGGCATCTAGCTTTGAGTATCATACCAGCCCGCTATAACCTCGTTCTTCCACTGCCGATTTTGTTTCCCAGTGCTTCGATCGGCGACCAAGTTTGCTGCTGTAGCTGGGGCCGCAAAGATCATCCGGCAACAATGAAATCTTGTCTTTTCTGCATCACTACTATACACATGGTCTCTGACATTATCGACAATCACATTTGCTGGGACAGACTTACGCACTCGAGGCGAGCTATGTTTGGCAGCTGTCTTCGGAAGGCACAAGAATGGGACTACTAGCACTATATTACTCAGATGTATTACGGCCGCCCCGAGATAGCTCGCGGAACTGGCCGAAGATACTGACTGTAACGTCTAGACCACAACTTGCGAAAATCTGAGCCGTACCAGATTACCATCCATCGCTGGGGTTCCATGCATCAGACGCTCGCCGGCGGGCAGACCCGGTTATTCTTGGGGTTGTCGCCAGATGACAACATTGTCATCGCTCCGATCTTTATTATCGGCGGAAAAAAGCTGTAGGATGCTTCCAGAGTGCACTGGATGGGATACAGATAACCGCGAATGACAGATGTGGCGTGATACACTAGATAAGCTCATGGAATCAAGTTACGATGAACAGGTGTTTGTGTTATCTAGACCTATTTATATCTGGCGTTTCGAACTGAGTTATCTTGTTGAAGCAGAGCCTCTTCAGGACCACCTTAATTTATCACGGTTATATTTCTGCCTTAAGAAGGACGGAAATCAGTCCCTTCACTCTTTGATGTCGATAATATCAGCAGCATATCCGGGTCTTACGGCGCATCCAAGAGAGGGTTTATTTGTTCGCCCGCGGGCTCGTCGTCACACCTACTGTCATTTGCTAAATATGTGGCCCTCTAGTCTTCTAGCTTGCTTGTACAATGTCTTCACACTGTTCTGTTCAGCCCGGGATCTCACATAGTTCCACAACGATTGCTTCTTCCCTCAGAACCTCAGTTCTCAGGTGACTGCGAGCTTGATGATATGAAGAAAGGCACTAGTCTATGTCGCAAAGTAGGATACAACTATAGTTGACTCCCTCTTATTCCATACCCCTGAAAACCCATAACCCATACCCATCTGTAGGCAAAACCCATAGGTTTTGCTTACCATATTAGACTTAGTCCCTTCCAGTTTTTGATGCATATGTTAGATTAAGTCACATAATACTAGCCTAAAAAATCATAGCTTGAAAATAAACATTGAAAAATTTTCAACTTGAGCATAGCTCCTAAAATGCTTGAAGTTCTTAAGGAAGGTCTTGCCAAGTTTGCAAAATCAATTGAGACTTGAAAGAAGGAACTCACTATAAAGCTAGCTAGGGCAGAAACAATCTCATTATTAGATGAGCTGTAATGCCTTGTATGATGCAAAGCTGGCAGAAAGGCAGATTCTGGTTTGATACCATATATATACTGCCAACCAAGTATTCTGTGTGAACTCAGAATTATAACCTTTTGTGTAGTGGGATATTACACCCATAATGACACATGATTAGTTGGCACATATTATAACACACAGATTCCAGCACTGTGGAGCAGGAGAGAAAAAGGATTCAAGAGCTCATTAAGAAGCATAGATACAAGCTCCACAATGTCTTTAATATGGATGAAACAGGTCTGTTTTATGGGTATGTATCTATTTACTTGTTTCTAATTCCAGCTCTGAGTCTGGCTCCAATGCATAGAATGACACCAGATAGAGGCCTGGCAGATTGCAAATAATTAGGAGTTGAAAAACAAAAAGATCAGATTGATGTACACATTCACATCAAACACCAATGGGTCTGAGAAACTCCCACCTTTTGTTATTGGAAAAGCAGCATGGCTATAAGCTTTCAATAAGAAGACTGGTGCTTAGTTTGGGTTCTACTACTGAAATAACACAAAAGCTTGGATGACTGCTCAACTCTATCAAGACTGGATTCAGCAGTGGGATCATGAACTTCAAGAAAAGAACCATTTAAGATAATTTTTCAGGCCATATTGTTCCTTCCAACCTTCAAGACATCCAAGTTGACAAATTTACACCAAACCTCACTACACACATCCAGCCAAAAGATCAAGGCATCATTCAATGCTTCAAAGCATACTACCATGCCAGATTCATCCAATGAGCTGTCAATCATTATCATGAAGATTTATCACCTGCTGAAATTTACGACATCAATCAGTTGCAAGCAATGTAAGTCGCGGATGCCGTTTAGTATGATGTTGATACAACGACCATTCGAAACTGCTGGTGCAAGGCATGAATCTTACCAGAAATGGATTCTGCTTCATCTTGTACGACTTAGACTCAGCCTTCGATCCAAATATCTTCTCATCTCCAGAGTCCTTCCTCTGAAACAGATCCAGTTGCCTGTGCAGAGAAGCAAGTTGAGACCACACTCGATGATTTGGTCACTACTGGCACACTCCAGATGAAGAATCGAATGGATATTGAACCACTTCTCAATCCGGCTGGCGAATCTCAAGTCTTGACAGAAACATCAGACAAAGAAATTTATCACGCAGTTGTCGATTCGATCGTGGCTCATGAGAACATCAAGATAAATTGGTGGAGATGATGTCGACGACTCGGATATAGCACCCATCGAGTCTCGTCCAACTCGACGTGACGTCGTAAAGGCAATATCGACCATCAGCAGATACATCAATGACTTGGACAACCCCATCGCACGCAAATTCGAAGCACTTTTGGGCACATTCAATAGGCAACTCCGCCTTGAAGAGTCCAAGGAGTATGAAAGACACTCCTTTAACTGACTTCTTTCAGAGAGAATAGATAGTATTCTTCTATACATATGTTACTAACGTAATTTAACACGAGTCTGCAGTCTTATTTTTTTTTAATGATTTTTCATGATTTATTGAGTAAATTTTTCGAGTACCTCTCGAAACCCATGACCCCGCAATAAGCCATAGCCTGGTCCGTCCACCGAGGGGTATGAGTCGACTGTATCTTAGTTCATGAAGTGCACCGACCGCACTTGTAGCTGCTGATTTGAAAATGGAAAAATCATGATGGGATCCACCCCATCATCATATCTCATAGGAATAGATCACTAGTGGTCATTTGACGGTCCCTGTAATGTGGCCGAAGTCGATAAAGATCTCTCTGCCCTTCAATTTTCCCATGATCATCATCATATTTCCATGCCCTTGATTTGAATCCATCGAAGTGAACAAACTAGTAGCACTTCATACGTTCGATTTCGACTGAAATTCTGTTGCACAGGTGATTCCAAGTCGGGTTAATCTATTACATAATTTGCTCAAGAGCAGTGTGTCGTTTCCCTTGGACTTATGTTCTGTGCATTTTTGGGCCGCCGCCATCAACAGATTTGTTGTCACTTGTAAAAGCTTACAAACGCCTACAAGTGGTTCAAGTAATTCTTTAAGCGAGAAGATTCTACTGATTGAAGTGGGAGGCAACGAATCGGCCAAATTTGGACTGCGGTAATAGATTTATAACGGTCTGGAATGATTCTTCTAATTCAGTAGTCAGATGGAAAAGGGGGAACTGAAAGCCGGCAAGATGACATCACCCCGGCCGGAAAGTTAATTGTCGGCCGGGACAGCGCCGGAAGACCAGAGCGTGACAAAACAAGGGTTCTAGTTGCTGTACAACTTCACGGTGGAGTTACTGTACAATACTAGCTGGAGTACCGTGGGGTGCTCGCACCTATTTACTTTTTTTACCATGGGTAACGCTGCCAGCAATCCCCGCTCCAACATCCCCCGTACCGTACCCACATCTCCTGCTCATCAAGCTTCCCCTTCTACTCACAAGTCCCTCAGAACAAAAAAGAAATCTCTAGAGCTACCAGACCTGGCTTACCTCGCTATATCTCCAAATGGTCCTCGTCCCCCTCCGCCCTCCGCTCCAATACCCATTCCCGTCTCTCCACGTCCGAACTTTCACCCTCGTCCACAAGCAGTACACGATGACTCACAATTCAATATGACTGATCTTCTCATCGCGCCGCCATCTACTCACATCCCGCTCTACCTTTCGGATCGACGAATGTCTTCTGCTAGATACTCTTCTACGCGCTCTTTATCTTCTACGCGCGATTCTCCCACCAGTCAGCCTCAACCAGATTCTCCCTTTGTCCCAGAGATCGTGCGAAGTACTATCCCAATCGCTCTGCAGAAATCTTTGGAACACGCTACTTATGACGACAGTAAACGACGATCGAGGAAAGAGGATATAAACGAGGCTGTTTCCATCAAGATCACATGGAGAGGTGGCGGCAAGAACGTCATTCTTATCCGTTCAGGCGATGACAATTGGAAAGGGAGGCAACCCATGGACAAAGAGTACGCTTTTAATACATTGACGTTCTTCTGTCTGACTACGTTTTATAGAGCAGAAAATACCTGGGTCACCTGGGTCTCTCTGTTTCCCGGCACTCATCATCTTAAATTTATTGTGGACGATCAGGTTCGTATAGCAGACGACTTGCCTACTGCAGTAGACGATGAAGGAAGTCTAGCAAATTATGTCGCCGTTCCATTTTCACCACATTCATCTCCGCATTCCGTATCACCTCCTGCACACCCACCCCAGGTTAGGCACAACTCATTTTGGTCAGAGGCCTCTTCAACTGCTGCCAATAACGAGGGTAAATGGACTTCGGAATTGCCAGCTGAGCTTATTGCTGCTGCTAGAGAAGAGGAAGGCTACCTCGCTTCTCTTTCAAACTCGTCTACATCTCAACCTGCTCCCAACATTCCTCCGGCTCCTGTTCTCCCTCGACATCTAGACAAACTTATCTTGAACGCCAGAGCTTTAGCTGCCAGTGACCGAGAAACCCAAAGAGATCGACGAAGAAAATCAAACAGAGCGAAAGAAAGAGTATCCAGCCTGACTCCATCCGGATCTGGTAATGGAAGTCCAACCAGTTCATCGTCAGACGTCATCATCCCTGTTACCACCGCTTCAGGGACAGATGTCACCGCTACTGCTCAGCACACTCACCCGCACGCGACAAGATCGACTGCTATCCAATTGTCACCTGGTACTAATAGTGGAGGACAGTTGGAAGCTAGTGCGCGTATGGCTGATGATGCAAGTGTGCTTCCGGTTCCAAGTCATGTTGTACTGCGACACTTGAGTACAAGTGCGATCAAAAACGGTGTGTTAGCTGTTGCCGATACTGTCAGGTATAAGCAAAAGGTCAGGCTGGAAATATTTTCGCGGTTTCTTCCGTACTAAAAATTTGCTCAGTTTATCACATCGATTTACTATAAACCTACATGACATCGGCACGCTTGACTAGGTTTAGGTCAGTAGCCATGCACGCAAGCAATCTTCCTATACATTCGGTCAGATCTGTCCTTCCTCCAATCCCAAGCATTCATTGTCAGCAATTGCATGTCATTTATTCATACACACCTTCACTGCCGTTGACACAGACCGCCTACTATACGCTATCGGTTTCCTACCATCCAAGCGACTTGCTTATTGACAACCTCAAATCCCTATCTATACGTTCTGTCCTGATTGTGCTTGTTCACGATCGTCAGACCTCTCCATTCTACAATCCCTTGTTGGCGCTCCGTTTTCGAACAGCTTTTTGGAGCCACGGTGGGGTAGACTACTGTCACATGAACAGTAGGCATCGATCTCTACGGCGCTTTTTCCTACGTGGTTCAACCCGGCGGAAAAGTTCAACCGGTCGTCTTTGCATTCCGCTGGTCGTTGTGCACTATCTTGTGTTAGTCGCCAAAGCGCACTTCTTGATGTTCCTGCTGTTGCGGGTTTCATTCATTTGATTTCATGTTTGTTTGATTATGCTTCTTCTATCGTTCACGCTTGGTGTGATTGGTTTAACCGTTGAAAGGTGGTAAGGGTTTATATCGGTCGTCCACGACCAGCGGGAGGGGATCTGGGTGACTACTTCATGCGCTTGGTCGTTGGTAGACGGTAATGATTAGGACAATTTGGATGGATAGCTAATATGTTCAGGCGTAGTTTCGACTGCACCGCAGATCTATTAGAAGTACCATTTTTCAAAGAGTCCATATAGATTTAGATGTGTATTACATGGGTTTCGTTTAAACTGTCCCTTGACTAGGAATATACCGTCCCGCGTGGAACCACACAAGCCCTCTTGCTGTGACGGGACGTAACACTAGCCTGAGAACTAGACTTTACTAGATGGATATATCAGCTGATGCCATTTGAGCGTTGGGCAACTCCTACTTTCCCTTGAAGGTCACCTCGTTGTCTGTCTATTCGAAAATCTATCGGTTATTACAGAACAATGCGGATTTTGATTTGTATTCACAGTGGCGTTAGATGGAAGTTGATAGAAGTGACCGTGGCGTTTGATATCAAGGGATATTTGGGGGGAGGCGTTTTGTGTGAGAATGTCGATATTGGCTTTTTGTTTGGTGTTGCATTATTGAGTCATAGAATGTTGAGAAGGTGTGCTTGATCGTTGAGAAGTACGTGAATGGATAGATGGATGGCTAGTCAGTTCTGGATTGGAGGCGCTTGGACTTCAACCAAGTTCTTATCAGATACCGCGGTATTTTCGGGGGATTAAGGTGATTAATGACCTGCTGAGCATGCTTGCAATGTTCGATTATCAGATATAACGAGAGAGGGAAGTAGGCTGTCTCGTTTGTTCATCTTGTACGGAAGCGTGACTAGGTAAGCGCCTAATGTTAGGGTTGTTATTTACCTTGAGGAACCTTATCAAGCAGTAATTCACATTCAATTTCTGGTCTGCGCCGGAGGAGCGGAGGAAGCGTCCGAGCGGAGAGGCCGGAGGTTGAAACAGGGGTTAGTTACAGATCCACTTTTTTCCGCTGCTTCTGCATTTGAGTTTGTCGTGTCCTTTCTCGGGGGTTACTGTACTCTTAGGGCTGGTGATCCACGGCGTTGTGGTGGGCCGACGTATCCGAGTACATGCGGGAGTGTTTGTGCTGTTTCGGATCGACTTTACTGCTATCCCGCTCCAGGGGATGTGAGCACCGAGAGATCTGTGTACTTCGGATGCAGGTCTCAGTGAGGTGTTGTGACTGGCTACTCTTTGTCGTTTTTGGGTTGTTCCGGGGGCCCCGAGTGGAATGAAGTGGAGTTGGGTGGAGTTGTGAGATCTGTAGCCATTTGTCCCTTACCTCCTGGGTTTTGTTTGAAATCGTCATGTGACGTTTTTTTCGGTGGTCTACTTGGTCGGAAACTTTTACACCCTGACAATCGACATCCATGCTAGAAAATACGGATCCTAAGCGTAGTTATGTAGGATAGAACTCCTAGAGTTGGTTTGAATCTCACAACATCACTATCCCTTGGAGAGGCAAAAGGTGGTGTTGCAGATGGTATTCTTTTCTTGCTACGAAAGTCATTATTTGAAGGTATTGCGGTCTTGCAATATGTTTAGGACGATTTACATTGCTGAGGCTGCATACCACGATGAACTAGGATGGGACCACGTGAATCCCGTTCAAATTACTGAATAGACGCTGCAAACGTGAGACTTCCTGCTTGGTCCCAACACCCATCGGCGACATTCTTGGGGCTCGTCCTGAGACGCTAAACGATGGACGACGACAAGGAAACCCCGTTTTTGGACACCGTGGAAGGGGAGGTATCTTTTTTCCGGTCGATCATGCGTGCCAGACCAGTTGGTCTCCATCGCCATTTCCATGCACTCGCAATACGCAACTCGATCTACAAGGATACTGGTCAAAGCGTGTCCTTTGACGACATTTGGAAAAAGTTGGAGACCTTGTACAATTTGGATGCTTTGGAAGCGCTAGTGAGCGGTTTTCACAACATGTGCCACTGAGGACCCGGCTCATTCTGTAACAGGAGTCCGAAGGTTACGACTCACCGTCGTCGAACAATTCTGTGTATTCAATACG
Organism: Sarcodon sp. MG97; assembly: GCA_003313065.1. Lineage (NCBI taxonomy): Eukaryota > Fungi > Basidiomycota > Agaricomycetes > Thelephorales > Thelephoraceae > Sarcodon > Sarcodon sp. MG97. Next base: position 27,761 of record QGOD01000112.1, read on the forward strand.
CTCGCCTTCCCCTTCGGAGAACTTGTCAGCCCATCCGTTCTTTCACGAGGAATTTGCGTTGCCTCTGCCCGATGAGGTGTTTGAGAATTTGTTGGCCAGCCGAAGGTTAAGAGCTACAGCATCTACCGCGTCGACCCCTTCGCATTCTACTTCCCCCGTTTCTGCAGAGAAAACATCGACTGCGGCGCTAGGAGGGGGAGGGAGCACCATTACGAGCGCCAATATTTCCGGTGGAAGTAAGGGACGCGCAAAGGACAGAGGTAAGATGGCGGGATTGGTTGCAGGCGATAGTGATAGCAGTGCATTAACGCAGGAGAGCGGCGATGAGAGCATCCCGGCGCCTACTCCCAGGGACAGCGTTAATACTGGCACTGAAGCTGGAACAGACGAGGGAGAAGATGAAGATGTGGAAATGGCGGAACCATCTCCAGGTACTTGCATTTTTCCTACACCTCAACTCGTCTTCTGATCTTGTGTTTAATCAGAGCCTGCACCCGCATCTAAATCCGCAAAAGGCCAAAAGTCGGCGTCAAAGAAGGGTGGCGGAGCATCTGGACGTACTCGATCCGCTCCTGTGAGTTCATCGCGTCCCAAGAAAAGAAAGCGATAAATACTGTTGCGTCGTCTCCTGAACTATTTCCATTAAAGTAGCTGATTATCCTTGTACAGCGAGCGCATTCGCGGTTTAGATGCTGTTGCGCTTCAAATTTTCACAGCAAGTTGTTATGCCGCCATGTTTCCAATGCACTGTTTCCCCGTAATCTTTTATCCAAGTCCGTCTCTATAGTAAATTTCGTTTAATCCCATGATATTCTCCTCAGGTGTCTCTTCCTGATAATTGGCAACCCAAGGCCTACTGTTGCACTATGGGTGTGGCTTATCGTGTGGCTTGTCTCGTGCAGGGAACAGGCCACTTTATTCAAACAATGTTTCCCGTGATTACACCTCTCCTCTATTGTCGGGAAACTCAAAGCGCATCCACCTTAAATATTCAGGACTGCATAACTCATATGATCATAATTCGAAACTTGCTTGTGTGCATACGTGTACAACTTGGAACCGAAACTACCCTCCATCGATACATACAACTCCTCATACAATGTCTTACCATTTGACTCAACATATCGGGAGACCCCAGCCCTTGGTGAAACATAGATCCCAAGGCACATCCCTCCGATCAACCAAATCCAGGACGGGCCTGTATGCGTTTCCAGTGCCAGATACCTCTTCCGTCCGCGCTTCCGTAAAATCGTCGTCCTACTCCGATATTGCCACTACGTTCTCGCAGATACTACTACACGTAGAAGCGATGCGCAGTTCCTTTCGTGCATTTGCACCCCACGGCGTCACAAAGGCAGCGAGACCATACCTCAGAACGGTCAAGAACCTGATTGCGCAACTCAACCGGTTCCCATCAGACTTCAGACCATCTGTTTCCTTCAACACGGCTCAGTATGGTGTCCTTGTGGCGGTCGAGACCTTCTTTCGCGTTATACAACCTATCCAATTTAGCGACCCGAATCTCCATTGGATGATGAAGCGAGCTGAAGACCGTCTGGACATGAGCATCACTGCCATTTACAGCCTCCTACAGCTATGCATTCATGAGCTGGAAGAGTGCAACCGCAAACAGGAGGAAAGTCATCAATCTTCCCAAACCACACTCATAATGTCGGCAGAACAAGAAGCCGCCCATCATTGCGACGAAACAGATCGACCTCTCAGCTATTTCGTTGACAAAGCTGCTGCTTGCTCCAAAGAGGGCCCCTCGCAGAAGCCTCGAACTCGCAAGAACAGTCTTCTCAACAGAATACGCAAGATTTCCCATCTTAGCTTGCGAAGGGCGGACTCGAGTGCTGCCATTGTTACCAAGGATCCTACCCAGGTTATCCACTCCTCATCTCCGCTGCCTCGTTCTAAATGCAAAGGTAACTTGATGCTTGGCAACATTCGTCACTCGATTGCGAGCATTCCTAAGCCGATGCGAGACTCGATGGCCAGATTCGTCGCTCCATCCGCTCCATTAACAATTGAGACAGGCAGCGAGGTACCTTATACCGAGTACCTTTCTGATGGTTCACTATACAGAGCGAATACCAGAGGCTTGATCTCTGTAATCACATCAAGCTGTGGTGCCGAGAATCAGGAATTCGTGGCTATGGTTCTCATGACATTTCGTTTATTCACCGATGCCTCCAAACTTGCAGAGGCGCTCCTCCTTCGTTACAAGGAGAGACCACCAGCTGGCCTCCACAAAGATCAAATGTATGAGTGGATGGGAGTAAGTGAACGGGTGAAACAGAGGGTTGTCATCGTCCTCCACCAGTGGTTGGAGTATGACTGGAAACCAGAAGACCTTGGTGCGATGGAGACGCTCTTCCACCTTGTTAGCCATTATATCGGACAGAACTCGATCCCTGATAGGGACGCGCTTCTCGGGTTGCTTAATACCATCAAAAGCGACCCACATTATCACGGAAAGCGATACCTATCTCCAGATTGTCCCGTGCCGACTACTTCGCTTATTCCTCTCACTCCGTTCGGATTCCAGGCAATACAACCTGGATTTCAACCTCTTACACCTGGAGCTTTGGGCATTCTTGCCTTTGCATCGCCCGATGGGATTGAAGAGTTTGCGAGACAGCTCACCATGCGCGAGTCGGTGCTTTACCACGCGACGTGCCCCGATGATTATGTTCATATTCACCGAGCGGAAGGAAAGTCCAGACGTGCAGCATGGATCGCATATAACGGCGGATTTAGCTGCTGGGTTATAGATTGTTTCATTTCGCCTAAAACTGCTCGTGAACGAGCGAAGGTGTTCGAATTTTGGGTCTTCGTTGCCAAGGTCCGTCATTTAAAGAGAAGATCCGGAATCTTGTCCAAGTGATTGACCGCCTCCTTGTAGAAATGTGCCGAAATGCGAAATTACTCCACTTCGTATGTGATTTACAATGCGCTTAGGTCTGACATCACTGCGAATATGACCTGTACGACTCGAGTGAGTTGTGTTTGCTGCAATTTTGGCAATGGCTTTGACTAACCTTGAAACAGGAAATCTGCATTAAATCCATCAAGGCATTCAGGTCGCTCATACATCTATTTGATCAGGAGAACTGGTGGATAGAGATGTCTCTTAGCAATCAACCCGCGATTCCTGCCGGATGTAAGTCGTCTGTTCGAATGACCTTCAAACAAAAGTCTGATCCGTGGGCCATAGATCTGACTTTTCGGTGGCGAACGTTGATTGAAGAGGCAGGAACAAAGTACCTTGGGCGAAGGACTTTCACGCACAAGCAGCCGATGAGCCAGTTTATTTCGCAAGGTAGGATCGACGTCGATGCGTTCTTAAACCTTGCAGATTTGATTTGGGGTACGTTGCTTTCTGATTGATTTCCACAAGGAGTTCATATAATTTGACGATTGATAGAAATTGAATACACCTACGGAGCCCATAATTTCTCCCCGATACCTTGGGTACAACAATTCATCAATGATTCTGTACGTAATAAAAAATACGCCGGGTGCTTTGAGACTGAGAAGGGTAGAGAAGGGTAAGTATCTTTCAATTAGTGGACCTGAAACTATTTTACCTTGAAGAATGTGCAGGTCGCAGAAGGATTCTGCCTTGTTAGGAAAGCCGTCGAGCTGGGAGGCAATCCTCGATCGAGTTCGACACCGAAGAATCAGGCCCATGCCGTTGGAGGATCCCAAGGATGACAAGCCGAAGAAGCGCAGAGACCTTGCGGCTCCTCCCCTGCCAGTGGACGCCACCGCTCAAATTGCGAGAGCGAGAGCGTGATTGCACCGACTCTTCCTTGCTGAATTTATATGATCCTGTCGCCTTGTTTTAGTTTTATCACGTGTATCGTTTGTTATCTGTCCAGTTTTGAGGTTTCAAGTTTGGTTGTCGGCCTTTGATTATCGATTATCTGCTCCCATAGTTCCTTTTGACGTTTTTCCGTTCTATTTACAGACTCTCGTTCATCATCTTTCGTGTCTCTCTTTGACTCCTTGACCGCTGATGTATTTACCGATCACAAAGAATGATAAGATCAATTGATAGAAGAGAATGTGGGAAAAAAAGAAAGATTTGTTTGTCTCATTTACGGATGCATGTTGATGTTGTTATAGCTATGCGAACTGCGAGTTCGAAATTTTGCCCACCTGAGGGTTTTACTAAGGTGAAAGGATGCAGCGCGTTTAAAAGGTATCTCTGAGTGAAAAAAATAAAAAGGATAACAAACGGGGATGCATGCACTCAACACCTTGAAAAGTACGTATATATATATATGGATGCGTATAATCCATAAAGTCAACCGATCGGAAAGGACTAGCGATATCAGGGATGGTTACAAGAGTTCTTGAAGCCATACCTGAGTCCCGCTTATTGTAAAATGGCAGAGCGGAGGAACGAACCGTTCGTACGAGTGTCCGAGTTTTGATTGCAGAAAGCTAAAAAGCTCTTGGAAGAAAATGAGCATGTTGTAACTCCCATGTGAGCGATTATGCTTTCTAGAAGGCCGGGAGTAGTAATGGAATGACGCCGCGCAGACGGGTCACTCGATTCGAGGTCAATAATACATGGCGCGAGAGAGTTGACAAAGTCCGGAATAATCTCTAGTCCATCTATGAATGAGTGAGGTAAAACTGGAGACTGCAGTGTGAGGGGAAAATCCGAGTCGAGTTGGTCGGTGTGCACGTACAGTTCATTTTCTTCCGTGTTTTCGCCCCAAGTCATGTTTTCCTCTAACTTTGGCCGCCGTGGAATAGAGCACTCTTGCAACTCCGTAAAATTATGTGAATTTCGACATTTGCTGGACCGGGTCCGAGTGGGGGAGTATAGTCTACGGAAGACAACCTGAGAGGCCTTACCCCCGGCCTTGCCCTGTCATCCGCCGACTCAAACGCGCCTTTTCTCTCACAAGTAGGTTTCATCACAGGCTCATGCAATTCTCATAAATAGGCCTTGAGTGATATGTCGAGAGTACTTCTATCACCTCTTTGTCATGTGAGGAAATTCTGAGCAAAGCATTCAATCATATTAATTGGAGGGGGCGGAGTATTTATACTATCCATGGTTTTCCTTTGACTGAACGTTGGGAATTTAGACTGCCGGATTGACCATAGCCTCTTGTCTATAATCTGACCCTTTGGCGTCTGTCATTGTACTTGAAGCTGGTAGTTGTTTACTCGCGTTTCATTTCGTTCTTGTAGTATTGAGAAGATTGCCAGGCAAGATTCACGACGAGGACTACCCCAAAATCGTTGGCTCCTCCTGAATCAAATAAGGAGTATTTTAAGATCTTATTTTTCTCAAATCGTGTGTTTTCCAGAGGATCCATTGTACGTTGAATTCGTCTACTTAATTGACTACCTTGAGTAGCATGCCAAATCCTACAGAAGACCCTGAGACAAATGCTCATTATTTCGACCTTGAGTACGGTTAGCCTACTAAGTCGAGCTTCATCATGGT
>QGOD01000112.1:73551-88002 GCA_003313065.1 Sarcodon sp. MG97
CCGTCTTGAAAATACTACGAGCCTCTGAATAGCGCCCTTGAGAAATAACCTATCCAAGGATTACGGGACCCGCTGTTGGGCGCGTAAAATTCCGGGAGAGGTTGCGCGCAGTGAACGCGCAAACTTAAAGAGCTCCCGGGTACATATGGGTGCAAATCACATCAGTGAGGACCCCACGGCAGCAGTTAGACATTATAATTAGACAGGCCCATATCTACCCCACACTCCTTGGGCTCTTCCTTATCCAAATCGTCGTATTCAAGTTAGCGGGACTTGGCGTTTTGATTGTTTCAGCCGTTGGTAACTGCGACCTTTATAGAACACATTGCCTTCAATGGATTGTTCACGAGGTTCTCGAGCTTCTTCTGTTAGGCACCCGGATAACGGCTTGGGCCCTTGTGTCGATATCGGTTTTAAATCAAAAGACTGGATGATAAATATTCCTTAGTAGAGTTTGTAACCATCGCGCCAAAGTACGACCCCAACGAATAGCAAGGACAGCATCATTGATATTAGATTGGATAGTGAGTGATTCAGATAGACTCTCGCAACTAACAACTTGGAGACAAATCTGAACAAGTCAGAGCTCATGCCGCAATTTAGGTTTAACAGTTGAAAATTTCCAATCCTCAAGTCAAAAACAGATTGGCGCGAAATCGATGTCGCAGGAGGTTTGGTAATAACTCTGTCGCTGTGAGACATGGGATTTTTCTGTAAAAAAAACATGAGTTGAAATAAAAGTATACGCAAGTTGCTAGTGGGGCAGACTTGGCCCCTCCAGCCGGAGCATGTTGGAAATCACACAACATCTGCATAAACACTACAACGATAGTCATTACGTCGCCCCCAATTTCCTTGTCAATGTACGTGAGATGACCCGCATAAGACTCACGTGTTAGATCCCATCCAATACAACACTAGCAGCCTCAACTATGATAGCCCATTCTGTCTCATGTATCCGTTCCTCCAGATCACTCAAAGAATCCTCCTTTTTGATCTCCACTTCTCTTACTAACACCGGTTTGCCCCGATCAACCTCTCTAACCACCTTGTGCACCATAACACCTGTGTTCCGAATCTCGCCTCTTTGAAAGGCATCGTATGCTCTCTCGATAGCATTGACTCCGTCGAAGGCTCCGGGGAGTGCTGGATGAAGATTTATCACTTCGATGCCCTGTTTTTCCACTACTTCTTCTAGAAACATGTCACCCAACACATGCATCCAGCCTGCCAGAACAATGAGTTGCGGAGATGCCGCAAGTACAATTTTCGCAATCTCAGAATCGTAATCGTCCCGGGTCTTTCCTATGTTTGCTTTAAGGTACTGTTGAAGTGCAAGACAGGCGGTTGGTATTGGGGGGTTGGCAGACTGAGCGCGTGTAAGTCCATAGGCTGATTTCCGATTCGATAACACCAAAACGATCTTGGAATTGGGCAGCGAAGCTGTATTTGCTGCATCAATCAGTGCCTGCAAGTTCGTTCCTACACCAATGCATCAGATGAAACGAGCACAGATGAGTGAACATGTGCGAGCCTGAGCCAGAGATGAGGACGACAATTCTTCGTGGTTCTCCAGAAGCCATTGAACGTGACCGCAAAGTTGACAATGACCATACGTGTGAACTCAAAAATCGTTCCATGTACTGCGTGACCTACCGCATTCAATCATCAATTTCAATCCAATCTCGTTGGGCGACTTTCGTTTGCTACCAGCTTACAGGCAGTACGATAATTTTCTCTTTATATGCTGTCAGTTGCGGCGAAGAATTATGCGTCTGTACCTCCACGAAAGGCTGTTCGCAAGGTCAATGACCTAAATGATTGGCGCCCCTGCCTGCTCCAATGCTGTCATCGAGCAAGGGCTATACGCAGGCGATAAATTGATAACAGGCATCTAAGCGCGCAAGTAACTCTGACTTTTACAACTGGTTCATCAACTTCCTTCTCCACTACTCGGTCTGTGATTCTCTTACCACCCCGCACCTTCGAGTTTCTCTGCGCTTGCATACGCAGCCCGGAGTTCGCGCAGTCTTGATTCCAGGTCAACGTAACGATGACTTCCTCAGTTCCCCCTTACATTCCACCATTCTTCTGGAAGTTTTGGTTGTCTGACGTGTAAGTCATGCATCTATACGATATTATTCTCTTAAAACAACATGGATCTCACTCAATAGCGGACCCAAACGCCAGAGCGCGCAGCGATTGCACACCTATAACCTACACGACAGCGACTTGTCCGAGATGAAGCGCGTTCCTGTCCAGCCAAGAGATATCTTTCATGATTTTGAGATCTTTTCCGACGAAGCCGGTGACTGCGACCTCCACAACGGATACTTGCGGACCCTCCGAGATGTTCAAACTGCGTTTTGGATGCTCGAGAACGATGCTGAAATAGCGTTGACAGAGATCCTTGAAACTTTACGAGCTAACCCTTGCACTACTATCACATTGCATAGAAGTAAAATGATGGTTCTCCGCAAGATTTTTGTATTCTTGTGGTTCAGAAACAGCAGACGGTATACCGAAACATTGGCCAAATGCCATTGTGACCATGTGAACTGGACGGAGAATAGCAAAACATCCACCACAGCTAATAGCCTAGGGTCGTTTTCGCTTTTTCGCAAGAAGACCATCCTTCGCAGTTTCCACCGATTCTTGCAGCTAGACCATCTACTCGTAAGCTATCCAGCGACTACATCCCTCGCTATCGTCGATGAGGGATTTCTGAGGTTATGCAGACCAGAAATAACTGAGTTGGTTATCAGCATCTCCGCTGGCAAGCAGGAATACATCCTGAGCGACGCATGCTTTGGTGTTTTAGACGAGGGAAGCCAGTTCGCTTTCAGCGACGTGTTCTTTCCTCTGACCCCTACTGTCGCACTTTATCTCATGGAGAGACCAAACGGTGGCTTGGAGTCTATAACCAACGACATGATCCTGTCATACATCGAGAAGGAAGAAGATGTTGACATGCGCAACACAATTCTGTTTCGATCCAACCCCCTTTTCCTCTATTTTTGTTCACTACCCTCTATCGTACTATCAACGACGACGTTCGAAAACAATTGCAGAACGCAGGACGAGGTCACCTCCGATTATTCCCGCCTAAGGGCTCGATGTAGACAGAAGGATTTGCAGGAGAGCGTGACCAAGACATTGGTTCTGAAGGGGTCCGTTACGGTGACTGATTTAACAGATGAAGTCACCTTGACCGGGGAGTCACCAGTTGCGTTCGGATCATTTGCGGACATATGGAAAGGGACTCGGAGCCAGCCAGATGGAAGTAGCGTTGCAGTTGCACTCAAAGTCTTGCGAAGAGTCATGGTTCCTGATGTCAAGGACAAGCTTCTCAAGGTTTAATGAGACTGTTCTTTACCTAAAATTGACTTAACTAAGAACTATTCAAGCGCCTCAAAGACGAAGTGCTGGCTTGGCATCGCTTGCAGCATTCCCACATCGCTTCACTCTATGGGATTGTTCAGCTACCAATGACATTGGGTATGGTTTCTCCATGGTGTGACAATGGCACGATAGTCAGATACTTGAAGGAGGTCAACCCTTTGGCTGATCGGATTGCATTGGTTAGTTTCTATCGTCACTCCTTTTGCGGTGTTAAAATGGATGGGATTCAGCTAGCTCAGGTTGCTTCGGGTGTCGCATATCTGCACAACTTTAAGCCTACCGTAATCCATGGCGACCTCAAAGGCGTGCGTGGATTCTCTTACCCGGCTCTCTTTGCGTCTTCCTGACTGTTCAAGTTCAGGGAAATATACTCATAGACAATGAGGGACAAGTCAAAATCACGGATTTTGGGCTATCCAAAGTGATTGAAGACTTTTCAGATACGATGCATATGCATATACCCACTTCGTTCTTCGCAGGATCTACTAGGTGGATGGCGCCGGAGTTGGTCTTAGGATTGATAGAAGACGATAATGAAAGAGGAGACGACGGAATTGGGAGGCGTCGAGGAACACCACCTCTCATTACTACGTTCAGTGATGTTTATGCGTTTGGCGCTGTTGGGTTGGAGGTATGTATATTTTCACATCTCTTATCAGCACTTTTCCACTTTTCATTAGATTCTTATGGGAGAATTGCCCTTCCCATTGCGCACGAATGACCATGCTGTTACAGTTGATATTATGAGAGGTTTCAAGCCCTCTCGGGGCGTGTCGGGAAGCAAGATCAGTTCGTTCTGTTCTCCAGCTCATGACACTAGAGAGGGGCTTTGGAACATGCTAGACCGCTGCTGGAACTCTGATTGTTATGCGAGACCTTCCATGAGCTGGGTTGTAAAGTATTTGGACAGTTTTACTGCTATTTGAGGAATATTTATTGGTTTCTACACAATCTGAAGATATATTTTCGCATCATAGTTCAGTCAACCTGATCAGCTCGGGCACGTAATGTTGAGTCAACAACTTCACTGAGGCAGTAAAAATAATTGAAAAATGTATCTCTCTAGGCAGTTCAACTACTCAACCACTGGGAATTTCGTGACAATTTACGTCCAAATCATCATCACCCTTTTGTAATTGACGAATAGTGAATTATATCCTCGGGAGTTCAGTTCCTACTGCAGTCATCTCTTACACGATCGGACGTGGCATACCATTCAATATAGAACAATCCCATGCCAGTCACTGGTCTCCCTTGGCCTCTGTTAGTAGGCTTCCCCACTTCTCTGTACATTACAGCGAGCTTCGCACAGATGGATTCTCATCTGTCAATATGCCTTTATCTTCGATTCCGGTGTTGGTGACGATTCGTTCTTGGTACCCATCTCCGGGCCTCAACCCCCTAGTCTGGAGCTACAAGTACCAACAAGAATGCCCCTGGCTTCCCCGGAGATAACGGAAAGGGGTGAAGACGACCTTCCCTGATGCCGAGGCCGTCGGATTGAACCAAGGTCGCTGTAGCGACTGATGATAGAGTTTGCCCATGTGGTGTTTTCAAGGTGAAGAAGCGCGATGCACACCTTTTGCCCCTTGGATAATGGAATTATAGAATTCCAGAATTCGAGTCACCCCCTTTTTGCCAACCCAACTTGTCCACTGGCAGAGGCCTGGTGTCTGTACATCAGTATGCTTCCGATCTCAAAAATTGCCGAGGCTGGCAACTTTCGTTCGTGAAATTCACTCTTTATTATTATCACTGCACGCAACCTGTGCTAGCAATAGTTGCCCTTGAGAGGCTACTGGGACTGCTTCTCATCCGCACGCTTCACAGGGTCGTCTTATGGTATAGGCAGCGATCTTCCCTTATCATGGTCAGTGAACCCCACCATGAAGCGGAACATGACAACAAACGTCCGCCTTCCTGATCATCATGTTTTTCCTCCATTATCTGTTCGCCTACGTCTTTTCCAGAGGATATCAACTCGGATCAAGTCCACAAGGAACTGCATGGGTGACATTGCTTCATATGTAGAAGACGGCGGCACGAACACTTGCAGGATCGGAATGATAAAGGTAGGTTGTTCAACCTGCGGACGGCAATGCCTATCAATAACGCAGACATTCCCCGTATCTCGGGCACTTGAGAACGGCTAGTGAAGCGGGAGCATCGGACCAGGTTGTATTATGTTTGCTCTCCGAGCTTACAGCTGAAAATGCAGCGGCGAGATTCTTGTTGAACAACAAATCGATGTTGTACATTGGAAATCACGGCAACCAGAAAGACTTTACTACCGGTAAGCAAGAAGTCTCTTGTGTCATGTCATAGTTGTATATGAAGCGCCGATGTAAGTGATGTGCATTGCTGTTGTGTATTACTCGGGAGTTTCAGGTGTTGAATGTTGAATACTTGAGTTACGGTTGTAAGTTCTAGTCAAAAGATATCATCACGATCAACATCTGTGGTTATCATCATGTAGAGACGCTGAGGTCCCAACACATTTCTGTTGCAATATTTTAAAGAACCTTAAGCAGAAATATGTGGAAAGATGTAGAAATCTGTTTACATATTATGAATGGGAAAAGACTGCATAAAGGAATATTCCTTTCTTCGCAAGCTTTTGTCAAGAAAAATCGTGTCTATAATATCTATTCTACTCGTAAGGCTTCTTTTTCTGTGACTCGAGCCTCTTTGCACGTAATTTTTCTATTGACTGCGGATCAGCAACCAAGTTTTCTGAAAGGTGTTTAGTCCGGGCAAAAGGCATTGAGGAAGCGGGTTCTTGTGAATCATTGTTTGGATTATGCGATCCACTAGTTCTCGATGCAGAACCTGGATGCATGATTTGTTGTAGTGCCTGGGGGTCGAAATCTGATGGCGATATGTCCGTAAGGTAGACGAATAGGAAAATATTATGTCACTTACCTTTAACGTCCTGAATTTTCAACGATTTACTATTGCCTGCTACGTGACCGAAATGGGTGTGACTAATGTCAAGGCCAGCAGCTACAGCAGCAGATTGTTCTTGGCCAGAAGGAACAGGCACAGTGGCTGGCCAAAGGTTGCATCTATGAGACGCCAGTTTTACGAGACGAGGCTCCTCTCAACACATACCGGGCTTGGAACCATAGGTGATACTGGTTTTATCTTTCCCAATGTCACTGAAATCGCCATGATGGGCGTGGATAGGACCACCCCCTTTAAGGTGAGCGTCTAGCAGCTGGCCGAGAAGATCTGAAGCTGAAGCGGGCATATCGAAAAGCAAAAAGTTGCAGCAGTAGGGAGGTATTGGAACAAGGAGATAGAGGGAGTCTTCACCGGTCTATTCGATGCCACATTGCATTTAAGTTGCGTTACATCTTAAATGGGTTCTATTGGTACCTTGGACATCCTGTGACTCTGAGGCTCTGCCGCCGTCTTCCAAGAAAAGTATGCTTCGACCGAGTCTGATGTAAAATATGAATGTTGAGCATGTTCCGGCCGGGTACATGACGTGTGTACCTTAAAGCCGATTGCCAGTGCATCCACAGATCCGGTGGTCGATAAAAATGCGTGGTGAGGAGGAATGAGGAAGGAAGATGGTGTCTATAATCTCAGGTAACGCTGACGATAACGTATAGCGACTCAGACGGAGGGCTAGATAGCGGGATGATGGAGTGTTAGGACTGATTTGAACTTTCGGAGGCAATACTGGTATTAGTTGGCAGCCCCTCCGGGATTCATATTGAACTGTTTTTTTGTGTCCAGTAACACACATATGGTATGGCGATGATACTAAAGATAGTGTGGATCAAATGAACAGGTAAGAACGGCATGATGATACCTAACCTCGTTCAGACACGGTGCCAGATAATAGTTAGTATTCGAATAGTATTCGAGATGAAATCGGATTGGCACCGCCTCGTTGAGGCGATACGATGGAAGATGCTGCGATCACTGGCCATTGCCTTGATGCATGATGACTACTTGTCCATGTTCGACGTTATCGGACTACTCATATTTCTTTGTGCAACTTACAATTTTTCCCAGTACAATTCTATGGGCCAACTGCATACTTCTAGCCTCTGATCGGTAAATATCGAAGGAAAGAAACATAGGTACCGCTATGCCGAGCCTGAGGAACCTGGTCTGTCTTTCGTGGTGTTTTGGACAATCACTATTTCGTCACAGTAGTGCTTTCACGACAATCTTTCACTTTGCAATTCACGTAATAATGTGGTTGGTGCTAGAGCTCGTCACTTCGGGCAAAACGTTTGGTCATTTCGGTAGCGGTCATGCTAGAAACCCCATCCATCTTTGCTGCTGCTTGAAGCACAGAGCAGGGGTATTCGTTGCTTTCGTTAGCAGCATGATGCAAAAACGTCATATATTTCTTAACATTGACGATGTCACGGAAGTCAGGATCACTACCGTGGCGACTTGGAGTAGAATTGACTTCCAGTCTCCATGAAGACCTTGATTATCTTCAATGCCTGCCAGAAGTGTAGGTTTCGTCGTCGTTCCTGTATCCAATCGTCAATAAAGCGCTCACTACGTGACTATTTTGTACGTCCCAGGCTCGACAGGAGACCTCAGTTGTTCTTATCGGTCAGCTTCTTTGTCAAAACATACATTGGATAATAAAAATGGAACAGTCGACAAGTCCGATGAGGGCGCGCAAATAAGATCAAGACAAGAACGGGCGCCAATGTCAGGTATTGTCCAGCCGAGGATGGCGTGAGCAATGGAAGGTTAGTTAGGGTTTTAGCAAAGGGTGGTCATAGTTGATGATACATACCTTACTGTCTGACCCAGAATCATGCAAGTAGAAACTGGTCAACTGGATCAACAGCAGGGTGTCGCGAGACACGCGACTCGCGTGATGTGAGATTTTCGGAGGATAGGCAGTCGTGATTTTATCGTTGTATGCTTTTCGTATTGCAACTGTCAAGCAGAAAACAAAAGTTGGTTCCACACCGTTAGCTTCAGGTGTTGTTCCCTGATCACCTTTCCTTGGTATGTCTCTCACGTGAGGACTCTGGGTTAGCATTCAAGGTAGCTGAGAGATGGTGACTCTTGGTAAAATCTTGTGAATTGTATGCACTAGGTGGATGAACAATGCTTGTGGACGTAGAAGTTGGATGCATGATCTGTTGTAGTTGCTGCGGGTCGACCTCTGATTGGAATGGTTGGTACGGCAGACAAATAGAAACTGTTTATCGTATATTACTCACTTTTAACGTCCGGAATGTCCAACTTGGTATTATTGCCCGCTACTTTACCGAAATGGGCATGACTAATATCGAGGCCCGACGTGAGTGCAATGCCAGATCGTTCTGGAACGTCGCTGGAAGACTTTAGTTGGGTGGCTGACCAAAGATCGCAATAATGAGACGACGAGTCGGTGGATATGGCTACCTCTCACCTACCCAGTTTAGTGCCATAGGTGATACTGGTTTTATCTTTCCCAAAATCTCCGAAAGGAGCGTGGACATAACCATCGCCTTTACGGTTATCGTCGAGCAGTTGAGCAAGAAGTTCTGAAGCGGACATATTCAAGCGGGGCAAATTTGCAGTGCGTTGGGATTAGGAGGGTGGAAGGAGTTTCGCCGGTTTATCTGATGTCGATTTACACTGTTACAGCGTATTAAAGATGTTCTCATGGCGTCATGGATAACCTGTGCAATTTAACCCCGAAGGTCTGCTGATGTCGTCGAAGGGCGGCTAGGTCGGTCTTATGCATCGTGAACGCTAGATATGAATGTAGACCATATTCCAGTTAGGTACAGGAGCTTCATCCGGAGGCTGTTGCTGCAAATTCAAGTACCCACAGCGGTAGGCTAGCTTGAATAGCCTGAGGAACACGCTGACGCTCATAATGCTTCGGGAGATTGGAATGTTTATGATGAAGCATAAAATAGTACTGTCCGACTCCATGGCGGTGACATGGGAATAATGTGAATCGGATGGAGGAGGAGGAGGAATATAACAAAAATTACCCTCTTCCGAGTCAGTTATTTTTCTAGATAGACGTCCAATGATTAGTACGGTGGAAGATGCTGCCAGCGTGCCAGACACTCATTCACTGCCACATTTGGAGACGCCCACTTTCTCGCACTGGCATCTGATGATCGCTCAACGTTGTGGGACTACTCATCATTCAGGCTGTGTTCCCGGCGACGCTTACATATTATGCGGGTATTCCGTTTCGCATTAAGGTGAAATTTGGATTATAATTGCTACAGCTCGCTCTTCATATTAGAAAGGCCCGAGCTCCTTGGTCTCGATGACATTGCACCAGATGCTGAAGCTTGAAAAGCGGAGCTTATCTTTCCCCGCTCCTTTGATAACTTTCTTCGCTTCAACATATCCAGCCTTTAATTCTTGGCAGTCGGTGGATTTGGATGCACGAGGTGTTGTAGGACCTGCGCATCAACACCTGACGGGAATGTGATTGTAAGACAGATGAATCAAGTGAGTTTGTCGCTACTTACTTTGGGTGTCAGGAATGTCTAATTTGGTGTCACTGCCTTGTATTGCAGCGAAACGGCTATAACTGATGTCGAGCCCCGAATGTACATCGGTAGATTGTCCGGGAACATTGTTGGATGGGTTATGCTTTGCGACTGTCGGAAGGTCGCAATTATGAGACATCTAATTCACGGGATAGCTACCTTTCACATACCGGGCGGAGTGCCATAGACAATAGTGACTCGATTTCCCCCAACGTCACTGAATTCGCTGTGGTGGGCTTGGATGGTGTTCGATCCGCTATTCTTGATCAGCTGAGCGACAATACCTGACATATCTGCGCGAGGGAGGGTGTGGCACAAATGGAGGTGCAAGGGTGAGGAAACAAGTTGGTGCTAAATCTCGCGGTGCACCTTGCTGCATATTATATAAGTTCTAGCAGCGCCTTTGAAAACCTATACAGGGTGACGAAGGTCTACTTGCACTTGAGGACCATTTGACCGGAAGGGCCAACTACATGTCACATGTTGCGCGTTTGTCCTTTTCAATAGTCCAGCTCGCGGGAACAAGGGCGCAGGCGGTGTCTAATCTATCCCTTGTAAGCGTTGGGATCTGAGGGTTAGAGAGTGCAGCAAAGCAGTGAAATGCGCCTGAGTGCTTCCAAGGTCCATAATTATCCCTCCTGTCAGTGAGGATGCGGTGACACAGAGTATATAACAATAAAGAAGAACACAACGAATGGCTAATTCATTTGAGGCATGACTATGCATAAAGGCAATGATGCACATATGTGAAAACATCATATCGTTAATGGCATTGCCATGGTACAGCTTATCGATTTCATCTCAGAGGCTAGCTAATGATGACTCTTCTTTGTTCTTGAAGGTAGTAGTAACAAATGGTTCTATTAACCTGCATTTGCAATACCCTTTGTTTGTGCCGTTATCTTATATCACTGATTATACATACGGCCACTAGCTATACTGAAACGGTGCAAACTGCCACTTTATCATGAATCGCATCTCGCGTTACCAGATCAGGAGCCTTTTTTGAAGTTTACGTGGCTCGATTGTATGTTCCATCCTGGCTGCAGTTCACGCGAAAATCATGCTACCCAACGCCTTCATACAGTACGGAGAGGAGTCCCATGTCGGAAGTTCATAAGTAATCTAAGCATACTAATTAATTAATTTGAGGAAAGCAACACAAGAAACACGAGAAATTATCAAAAATGCCACACACAGTCATTTAGGTTGACCTGGAAAGAACGTATTCTATCTTTCCTTCATCCCGGAGACCTTCAGTATTTTGGACAGATGGTTCCGGGTCAAGCACCAGTCTTAGTGAGGCATTCCCACCTCGGGCGCGAGTGGATCCCTCTACGCGATTAGCAGAGGTACCGACCATATTCGCTGTTCCTATTATCGCAGAGACATGATTAGCGTCTTGGATGTTCAGACGGCTCTACCCACCATTAGCAGCTGTATCCGGGAAAGTAAGATCTTGTGGGTTGTATATATTAGGCGAATGAACGTTTGCAGGGATAGAGTTCGGATGAACAAGTTGTTGAAGTTGGGCCGGAGCAACAGCTAAGTGAAATACACCTTCAAGAAAGACGAGTAGGGATTTGTCATGCCATACTCACATCTAGGGTCTGGAATGTTCAATGTGGTACTGCTGCCCCTTACAGAACCGAAACGAGTGTGACTAATATCGAGGCCACTGGAGGCAACTTGGCTGGAGGAGGTTTGTTCGTCGACTGTCCAAAGGTCATAATTACGAAACGAGGGATAGCCACCGTTGACGTACAGGGCTGAGAGCCGTAGATGATATTGGTTTGATTTCCCTCAACATCACTGAAATCGCCGTTATTTGCAATGATAGGACCACCACCTTTGCGGTTAGCCTTGAGAAGTTGAGCGAGAAAATCAGAAGCAGGCATGTAAAATCAACAGCGAAAGTGGTCCTATGTCAGGATGTGTTGAGGTGGTGGAGCAGTGGGAATTTTACTATTAATGCATCGTACCTGGTTGCGTATTAAATGATTTTATGCGGCGCATAAAGATCCCGTGCAATACTGAGGGTTTGCAATTGTTGACATCTTGAAAGGACGGAGTTTAGCCTTTTACGATTAAGAAACCAAATAAGAAGCACAGCCTACTAGTACGCAACGCATTATCAGCGCCCTTGGTGCTTGGTGCCTATAACAACCGCTTCCAATCCTGCGGTTGGTAATGAAGCACGATCAATTCTTGAGGAGGGACATGGTACAGGCAGAACAATGGCTGTGATCTCTGCTAACGTATAATGCCTCGCTTAGAAAGCTACTAGAAAGCGCAGCAGATTTGTATGAAGCCTAAGTTAATGAGCCCGACCATCTAGATGCGTAATCCAGCGAGTTGGCGGTGTTCTGAAGATCTGATGGAACTTGAGAAACACTGCATGACGAAGTGATGTCGTTGGAAAAAACTATAGTGGTAGTCTCACTATGTATACCGTGACGCTGTAGGCTGTAACGACTAGTCCTAGTCCACACCATCGAGTCTACCAGTAATCCCGTTCAGTACGGAACATTGTCAAGGTTCGTATAGAACGGGATAACAGACTGTATGGGGCTTATAGTCGCAAGGGTGTCTCATCCAAGCTCGAAAATTCTTCAATTGGCAGTACTGGCATGAACGTCTTCCGAACTCAGCACCGTTTCCTTACATTCACAGTAAATTCTCAACCGGCTTTGTATAACGGAGAAATAACTAGACAAATAAGACGTTTGTATATTATGCGAAATGGAATTAATTCGGGGCATTTTTTTTGTTTTTCTGCGTCTTTTCTGTACCGCCTCTGTTAAGCAGACTCTGAAGCTTTCCAAACTCGTATTCACACCATTCATTCTAGAAATAATTCCGTAACTTCTTCCTCTCCTCATCCCTCTGGTGGATTACTTCTGAGCGATAACTTCAGTTGTATTCCGATCTACACTTTCAGCGGCGCCTTGGAAATCCTGTGCAGTGTAATTACAAAGGTGAACTTACTTTATTATTTAACGGTTCAGGCATGAATGTAGACCGCATTCCGCAGGTTTGGTGGATCAGAACGAAGTGTATTTGAAAGATCACTGACAAGCCAACCAAAATGGCTGTCCTTAGAAAGCTCCGATAACGCACAGTGGCGTCTCGCCCATCGATCTAGGATGGCATGGTGTATTAGGATCAAGCCAATGCGAAAAAAATTTCTGATAGAATACAAGTTAATAGTGACGTACTTCCCCCATAATTCCGATGTGCACTGAAACAAAAAACACAGAGATATGACGGAATATCAAGTCCGACAACATGTAAATTCGAAAAGTTGGGATTCAAATTGAAGACACGCATAATCGCTTGCCCAAGCCCAAAAGAAACGGTTTGGGGAAATCCTAGAGTCAACAGCCTCTTTCTAACCTATCTTGTAGGGCAGCCGATGGTTATCGTGTAGTAGACTCTTTATTGAAGGGGCTTCGCCATTCAGCAAACGGCAAATCTTTATTCGAGATCCATCATGGCATATCCTTTCACTAACATCAAAACACCAGAAGGTACACAATTCAGAAAACGAAGCAACAAAAGCATGATAACAATCGAACCAATTTCTTTTATGGTAGGTTGGTTTTCGACTATGATTGGACTACGTATGGAGATTCGATTATGATTTGTTGAATTTTAGATTATTTCGTAGTATTACAGTCTGCATTCCTAAATAGGTTATCTATTATGTAAGTAGATCTCCTAGTTACGGTTTGATCCCTGTATCTTTTTCTTTACTTGTTTGTCGGCGAGCTCAATGACAAACAGTTCACTCACTTCCTCGTTGATGTATCTCGATTGCTAGTTCTCACATTCTACTATCGCAACTAGTAGAATTTCAACACAAACAAGTCCCGGATGGCGCCCGCTAACCACAGCCGTGTACCTCTGTCTAACAAGTACACTGGTCTTCTTTTTCTACTGCTGTTGTTATCTTTCACATCTAAAACACTGGTCCTTCACCATGCAGTTGCTCACTGCCTTTAAATCCTCACCCCGAGACTGTCGCTCCTAACCGAAGCAGGAATCACAGCAACAGGACTCGGATGTTTATCTCCAAATGCATCTCACTACGTGCAAAAGCAAATCGGGCTACTTGGACACCTCTAGGATGGTTTGGAAGGAAAAGGTTAGCTGGACTTTGTACAGAAAGTTCAAGGATTTCGGAGGAAGCTGAGGGAAGTTTTTGGATCCCCCGAAAATGTCACGTTTATCCTCGTATGACACGAGAAGAAGCTGCGAGCTTTGTTCAAGCAACGAAGACCACGACAACTAGCGTTTTACGCTATCGAGATACATCATCTCACCACATTTCGTCGTTTTCCCACCAATGCTCCATCGCTCTTCGGCACAAGGCACTCGTTCTTAGCGCTTTATCGAACACTTCATGTGGCCTAATGGATTTCGGAGTTGGTGCAGTAGTCGAGACGAAAAACAATGTTCTAAGAGGGGATTTTTCGATCTTTAGAGGATATCTTAGGATCTACGGCACGTA
The DNA here is from genome assembly GCA_003313065.1 of Sarcodon sp. MG97. Lineage (NCBI taxonomy): Eukaryota > Fungi > Basidiomycota > Agaricomycetes > Thelephorales > Thelephoraceae > Sarcodon > Sarcodon sp. MG97. The sequence goes on from QGOD01000112.1 coordinate 87,958, forward strand.
ACCTCACGATCTCTTCACACCCACGAAGCTATCGCACTACTGATT